>WAAE01005093.1:33824-195570 GCA_013400495.1 Nicator chloris | reverse complement strand
GTTAGGGACCTTCTGCACTCTGTCACTTGGCTGGAAGTGACAGAAATCAAATTACCGGTTGAAAAAAAAAGCTTGGTGCAGAATTCTACACGTCCTTTTAGGATACAAAAAATTACGTTTAAAGAAGCTTTCTTCACAGATGACACGATTAGCCGAACAATAGTTTTACTGAAGGAAATCACCTCTTTGAAAGAGTTAGAGGCAATCAATTGTGCGCTTGAGGGGAAGGGAATATGGAACACTGAAGAAATTGCAAGGAGTGGGCAAAGTTTTGTTGAAACAGTAACCATAATAAAAGTAATAATTCGGAATTTTCATTTGTTTATTGACTTGGAAGGTATGGAGTCACAAGTAAACAAACTAAAAAGACTCACTATTGCAAGCTCTAATGTTTTCATGGTACCATGCAAACTTGCAAGAAATTTTTTATCACTTCTGTATCTGGACTTTCATGATAATTTGCTTGTAAATAAGCGTTTAAATGAGACAGTCTGTGAAGGTTCCTGGCCTTCATTGCAAACTCTAAATTTAAGTCAGAACTCTCTAAAAAGTCTGGAACAGATTGCAAACTATACATCTCGTCTACCCAAACTGAATAATCTTGACATTAGCCAAAATAATTTTGGTGAGATTCCAGATGGGTGTGAATGGCCAAGCGCCCTAAAATATTTAAACCTCTCCACCACTCAAATTCCTAAAGTAACAGCCTGCATTCCTAGAACGCTGGAAGTTTTGGATGTTAGTGGAAACAACCTGAAGGAGTTTGGACTGCAGCTCCCACTTCTGAAAGAGCTGTACCTCACAAGAAACCAGCTGAAGACGCTGCCGGGTGCCGCACCCATTCCAAACTTAGTGGCCTTGTCCGTCAGAAGAAACAGGCTGAACAGTTTCTCCAAGGAGGAGTTTGAGTCCTTCAGGAGCATGGAGCTGCTGGATGCCAGTGACAACAACTTCATCTGCTCCTGTGAGTTCCTCTCCTTCATCCACCACGAAGCCGGCATAGCCCAAGTGCTGGTGGGGTGGCCGGACAAGTACGTGTGTGACTCTCCGCTGGCGGTGAGAGGGGCGCAGGTTGGCGCTGTGCACCTGTCCCTGATGGAGTGCCACAGGTCCCTGGTGGTGTCGTTGATCTGCGTCCTGGTGTTCCTGGTCATCCTGCTGCTGGTGGCCGTCGGCTACAAGTACCACGTGGTCTGGTACCTGCGGATGACGTGGGCGTGGCTGCAAGCCAAGCGGAAGCCCAAGCGCGCCCCGCCCAAGGACATCTGCTACGACGCTTTTGTCTCCTACAGCGAGAACGACTCCGACTGGGTGGAGAACACCATGGTGCGGGAGCTGGAGCAGGCCTGCCCTCCCTTCCGGCTCTGCCTGCACAAGCGGGACTTTGTGCCTGGGAAGTGGATCGTGGACAACATCATCGACTCCATTGAGAAGAGCCGCAAAACGCTCTTTGTGCTGTCCGAGCACTTTGTGCAGAGCGAGTGGTGCAAGTACGAGCTGGACTTCTCGCATTTCCGCCTCTTTGACGAGAACAACGACGCGGCGATTCTCGTGCTCCTGGAGCCCATCCAGAGCAAAGCGATTCCCAAGAGGTTCTGCAAGCTGCGGAAGATCATGAACACAAAGACTTACCTGGAGTGGTCGCTCGAAGAAGAGCAGCAGCAGGTGTTTTGGGAAAACTTGAAAGGAGCCTTAAAGTCATAGAATTCAGCAGCCATCATTTCAACCTATTTCCACAAAGGCTGTGTATCACTGTTTCCTACTGTTAAGAATCCTTTCTTTCTTATTTTTCTTTGTAACTGCAGCTGGCTTTGTTGTGTATAGAGATAATTCTCATTTTGCCAATTGGAAAAGACACAATTTTGGCTTTCCTTTGATTTGATACTCTGGTCTTTAAAAGGCCCTGCCAATAACTATTGTATTTGGAAACCGTGTTGAACTTGATATACTTTTCTAAATACATTTTCTTAGTGTGGGGTATTTCTGTACTTCTTGTTACCACTATCCCTAATTGCTTTCTAACAATGCCATTGTAATTTGCAAATGAAATTAAAAGCCATGGGCTTCAATGAGTATTTCCCTGTGTCTGTTTGTTCCTGGGCATGTTTGTTTTTCTCTTCATGATCACAACCACTTTCTACCTACCCACAGAAATAGCTGAAGCCTTCTATTTGTGGGTGTGAGACTGTGTTCTTAATGTGTGGGCTAGATGGTGTTGTAGACTGGCTCAGTTCTTAGTTTTGCTCTTCTACTTTGCAGAGCATATTTACAGAATCACTGGGCCACACAACTCTTACAGCTCTACTTATCTTCCTTTATCTTCCTATAGTTGGTGAAGAAAACCACAGGGATAAGAGGCACTTCATCTCTCTACTTCAGTGTGAGGTATCTCCTAAAATTACCATAGTGTGTGGTATCTCCTAGAATTATCATATTGCTCTTCACTGGTTACAAAGGGAGTCTAGACAAGCAGGTAGATACAGATGTTTATATTGAGGTAGTTAGTCCCACACTAAGTGCTTGGATTTCTTGTGTTTTAGAGGTTCTTATGGAAAGCTGAAATTGTCTCTGAGCGGATTAAGTTAGGTATGGTTTCTCTAACTCAACATTTTCATGTTCCCGTTTGCTTGTTTTTCTGGAGTTTAAATACAGGCGAGTCTGGATCTTGATTAAATTTTAGCTGTGCAATTATTTTGTGGTTAAATACTGAAGCCTTGGCATATGGGCTGACTGAGTATTTGACAAATAGCAAAATCTCTGTGTATTGTCTGTGGCTGTATTTATACATCTTCATGTGTATATATATATATGTGTATGTGCTTTTATAAATGTGTATCTATTCACACTCCTGTGTGTGTATGTTTACATGTGTCTACATGAGATAATTTCTGTAGGTGCAGCCTGCAAAAACCACTTTCAGTTCTGTTTTCCTGTTACAATGTTATCTCCAGGGCTAGTCCAAAGTCTGCTATGAAGCAATTTTTCTGTTAACTCCCTTGGAGAAATATAGGTTATGGTTTAATCAAGGGTGAAGTCCAGGAAGGTGACGAGTGAATCATCCGAGAGCAAAAACTGAGCACTGATAAAACAAATTAGGAGAAATGTGTACCCAGAGGTAAGAAGGGAAATAAATCTTGCCAGTCATTACAAAGAGAGAGTCAAAGAGAGATGTGGGAGAAGCCTTAGTTTTCACACAGTACACTCTTACCATAGACCCAGACTTTTGTGTGTTGGCACATTTAAAAGGACTGATAGTGTTACTGCTCTTATGCCAATCAGATCACGCTGGTAGGAATTCCCCTGCTGATGTTAGAGTTGAGGTGAAGTGAAAATGAAACAGCAGCATGAGAGGAAGCTGGGCAAAGAATGATCAGCAAGAGAGAGATGAAACACAACATAGCTTAACTGGCGTGCAGGCGCTGGAGCTGCAGGTGGCATCTCTGAGAATCTTTTCGGCACAGAGGTGAGTTTTCAGGTAGGTGAAGGCTGGAGATGCAGGGAAAGATAGTGGAGCTGCAATGGCAGAGCAAGAAGCAAACAAGGAGCCCTGAGAAGAGGCAACCTAATCTCTGCCACCAATCCTCCTGTGCATGGGGGATTCAGGGTGCTCAAGGATGCTGAGCAGGAGTGTGGGGTGGGGAGGGTTTTCTGGCTGCCAACAGAAGTAGAGCAGGAAGGTGCAATCACAGGCATCTGGCAGGGATGCATGGCAGGCAGTCAGCAAAGGAAGGTTCTCCTGGAGAGCTGTGACATGCTGATGAGACCAATGTCCTCTGGGAAACGGGAGAGAGGAAAGCAGCAAATTAAAAAGAGACAAACTGGGTCAGACTGTGCCATTTCTGCTCAGTTTCCTCGTGGGACAGTGCCTTGTGCTGGGGGATGAGAACTGGGACGTGGGTAACCCACACACTGCCAGGTGGAGAGCAGCAGCTTTCCCCAGTCTGCCTGTGGTTTGACCACTTCACCAACCAGTGGGTCCCCCTCTGCAGGCTCCACAACACTGCTCAAATTTACCAGCCCATACTACAGCTGGGTAGTGCTCCCCAAGCTAGAATCAATTTGCACACTATTGGCATGCTTTATTTTAGCCCTTACATTAACCTTCCCTATTTGTAGAACCTCATTCTGTTGTCAGTCACAGTTTTGTTTAAGAATATGTGCATGTTTCCTCAAATACTTCTGCTCATGTGGGCCAGGGAAAATAAGCTTGAGCATGTCTGATGGCTTGGACCCTTTTTCTATAACTCAAACATTTTGAATGCCTGGTTCATCACAGCATCTTATGGTATAAGGGCATCTGTGCAAGTTTGTGTATTTTTAGTTGCATTTCAGTTTAAATTTATTACTGTGGCTTTTTAGTTCCCGGCACAACAGGGAGAAGGGATTTTTTGATAGGGCAATGATATCATGGACTGGGGCTATATATCTGAGGGGGTGTGGAGAGGCCTGAAATGGCCTTGTAAGTCAGGGTCTCAAGCAGAATCATTAGACAGGAATTGGAAGGGGAAGAGAATGGCTGAAAGTGAGTGAGGGTGGGAATGGGATTCCTCTGAGTGTCTCTTCAGATTATAGATGAGCAAAAAACTGGAAAATAAGCATCCTGAATCACCAAATGCAGTTCAGTCCTGCAGTCCCTGGATGGTTTCAGGCTGGTAAGGTGGAGAGTCATTAGGCTCTGCTAGTGTTTCCTGTGCAGTACCTGCCCAAATTGTGTGCTGCCAATTTTCCATCTATAAATAACCTGCCTATAGACAGCTTTTGATTGATCAGGTTGCCTGGTTGTTTCATTTTCCAAAAGAAAGTATTTTGATGTCAGCTTTAAAAATACCACCTAAATCTGTTGCTAGTGAAACTCGTGCTACTCCTAGATTTACTCCTTTAGCCTACAGCACTGCATTATCCACTTAATCTTGGGAGACCAGAAAGCCCTGCAAAAGAGTCTCATCTGGACAGCAGATGAGTCTAACTACAGACCACAAATTTTTGTCTTGAATTCCCATGGACAAATATCTAGGTATCTAAATTGTGATATCCCATTTTAAGGCCATGGGATCATTTCTCTTGGAGTCATCACATCTTAATCTGGGTGTCCAAGACACACAATATTAATTGCTCCTAGAAAATGTTCTTTCTCTCCATTGACCTTGGAAGACATGGTAGATGACCAGTTCAGCTGTGGGCCCCTAAAGACAGGGAAGAGAGCCTTGTCCTTCAAGATCCAAAGCTCTACCTCAGAAACAGACAAAGGTAAAAGGAAAGTAACACAAGAGGTCAAAATGCTTGTAGTCCTGCAGGTGGGAAGAGATGGAAAGATTGAAAAAATTACCCATAACTTTTCCTCCCCTCCCCATATGCCCAAACCATCTCAGTCAATTCTGCCCATTTTGGATAATCTTAGGCAGTTATGACTAAAAATAATGCAACTGGAAGGGTGGCACTTCTCTGCATTAACTCGTATACTTGGGTCAGCTACTGTAAAATGAATCAGAATATGAACTCAGAGAAGAGTAGATCTTCTGCACAGAGTCTCAGTGGGATGACTGAGGGAGAAAGCAGTTCTCAAGGAGACAATCTAACCCAATTAACCTGACAGAGCCCACAATGATTTTGTGAACTCATTCATTGGCCTCTTCAGGGATTGTTCACTCTTTCCACCCTCAGTAAGATACCTCCTGATGTAGGTGGGGTTTGTGTCATGCTAGGGAAAATTATATCTTAAAAATGCTCTTTGATCCTTGTCAAGAAACGTTATATTTCAATATGCAATAAAGGTTTTAAAGGGAAAAGACTTCCCTTAGGCTTCAAAAATTGTTTTTCCAGCTCCTCAGGATAGAGCAGCTAAAGGCATCCTGTTGGGAGTAAAGCTGGATATTGCAGGAAGCTCTGTAGCCAAAAAAAGCCACGCCAAATCATCATTATGAAAACTGTGAGAGGAAAGTGGAGTGACACAGGATCCACATCTGTGTGGCTTCTCTTGAACCATTTCAGTCCAGAAGATCAGAAACAGGCTGTGGAGCTGGAAAAAGACATCTAGTCCAGTCAGCTGATCTGATCTGAGCCCCTGGCTCCTCCTTCTGGCTTGGTCTGATCTCTCTGCCACAGATCCTTGAAACAAAAAAAGGACCTGGCAGAAGAGAAGGATGTGGCAGTAAAAAGGAAGAGCTGAGGCAGTAGGCAACAGTAGTCAGTTTTACAAGTTTAAATTCCATTAGCAAGTATGAGACTGACGGCAACATGAGAGTCATCCAGGCAAGTGTTTGTTTCCCTGCTCACAGGACATTTACAGTCAGAGCAGGAAAAGGCAGATAAAATGAAGAATGGACAAATGCATTCCTTTTCTCCCTGTTGTCAGAACAGAGATTAGACATATGCTTGAAGTAAGTATTAAACCTGAATGTTACTGTTTACTGTAAGATGCTGACTCTTCTTGATGTAACCAGGATTTGAAACACATAGAGGAGACTCCCTGGGGTAAAAAATGAATATACAAAATAATATTCCCAGATTCAGAAGAAAAAGACCTGAGGTAAGATTAAAGTATGAAGGCTACTTACTAAACAGGAGAAAGATCTGAGTAGTAACTAATCTGTTTCGACTCTGAACTGTGTTAAAACCAAATATTTTAACAGTGTCTTCAACAAGACAGAACAGTAAAACTTATATTTTAGATTTATCCAAAATGTACCTTCTCCAAAACAAGCTATGCATCTCATATTTGCTCTGTGTTTCATATTTTAGGCAATATAATGACTACAGACACCTGGCAAGTGTTGGCTATCTACATGGTCTTAGCTGCAAACCTCTCTGAACAGCAAGCGCTGAAGCAGGCTTGTCCTTCATGTGATGCCAGCCAGGTTTGCAACTGCTCCTCCATGGGCTTGGACTTCGTTCCCCTGGGACTCACGGCCAAAATCACAGTGTTAAACCTTGCCCACAACAGGATACAGCGCATCCAATCGCAGGACCTGCAGCGGGCTGTGAACCTGAGAGTCCTGCTGCTGCAGTCCAACAAAATCAGCTCCATAGATGAGGACTCGTTCCAGTCCCTGGCAAAACTGGAGCTCTTGGACTTATCAAATAACAGCTTGGCTCACTTGTCCCCTCTGTGGTTTCGGCACCTTTTTGCACTCCAACACCTCCACCTTGAAGGCAATTCCTACAGAGACCTGGGGCAGAGCTCCCCCTTTTCTAGCCTGAGCAACCTGAGCTCTCTCTACCTGGGCAACCCGTGGTTCTCTGTGATAAGGCAAGGGAACTTTGAGGGCATTGAGCTTCTGCACAAGTTGTGGATTGATGCTGGCAATCTCAGTCAGTACGAGCAGGGAAGTTTGAAATCAATTAAGGCGATAAATCATATGATCATAAACCTAAGAAGTATTAATGTATTCTCCGAAATTGTTAGGGACCTTCTGCACTCTGTTGCTTGGTTGGAAGTGAGAAGAATAGCATTCAATGTCACTGCAGAAATGCAAGTATTGAGAGTCATGTCTTCATCTTTTGCAAGGAAAATTTCTTTTAGAGAGACCTTACTAACAGATGCTACCGTTCCTGAGATTGTCAGCATTTTAGAAGACATGCCAAAATTAGTGGAGCTGGAGCTAGTGGACTGTAGACTCTTGGGAACTGGACAATGGAAAATGGAAATTCAAGCAAAAAAATCAAAGACACTTAGAGTTTTCACAATAGAGAAATTATCTATAGAAGAATTTTACTTGTTTACAGATCTTCAGCCTGTGGAAGGACTACTATCTCTTTTTACGAGAGTCACAGTTCGAAACACCAAGGTTTTTTTGGTACCATGCAGAATTTCCCAACATCTTCTGTCATTAGAATATCTAGACCTTAGTGCAAATTTGCTTGGAGACCTGAGTTTAAAACATTCAGCCTGTCAGGGTGGTTGGCCATCATTGCAAACTCTAAATTTAAGTCAGAATTCACTGAGTGACTTAGAAATGACAAGTAAAAGTTTGTCTCATCTAGGAAACCTAATTGTTTTAGACATTAGCCAAAATAATTTTGGTGAGATTCCAGATGGGTGTGAATGGCCAAGCGCCCTAAAATATTTAAACCTTTCCAGCACTCAAATTCCTAAAGTAACAGCCTGCATTCCTAGAACGCTGGAAGTTTTGGATGTTAGTGGAAACAACCTGAAGGAGTTTGGACTGCAGCTCCCACTTCTGAAAGAGCTGTACCTCACAAGAAACCAGCTGAAGACGCTGCCGGGTGCCGCACCCATTCCAAACTTAGTGGCCTTGTCCGTCAGAAGAAACAGGCTGAACAGTTTCTCCAAGGAGGAGTTTGAGTCCTTCAGGAGCATGGAGCTGCTGGATGCCAGTGACAACAACTTCATCTGCTCCTGTGAGTTCCTCTCCTTCATCCACCACGAAGCCGGCATAGCCCAAGTGCTGGTGGGGTGGCCGGACAAGTACGTGTGTGACTCTCCGCTGGCGGTGAGAGGGGCGCAGGTTGGCGCTGTGCACCTGTCCCTGATGGAGTGCCACAGGTCCCTGGTGGTGTCGTTGATCTGCGTCCTGGTGTTCCTGGTCATCCTGCTGCTGGTGGCCGTCGGCTACAAGTACCACGTGGTCTGGTACCTGCGGATGACGTGGGCGTGGCTGCAAGCCAAGCGGAAGCCCAAGCGCGCCCCGCCCAAGGACATCTGCTACGACGCTTTTGTCTCCTACAGCGAGAACGACTCCGACTGGGTGGAGAACACCATGGTGCGGGAGCTGGAGCAGGCCTGCCCTCCCTTCCGGCTCTGCCTGCACAAGCGGGACTTTGTGCCTGGGAAGTGGATCGTGGACAACATCATCGACTCCATTGAGAAGAGCCGCAAAACGCTCTTTGTGCTGTCCGAGCACTTTGTGCAGAGCGAGTGGTGCAAGTACGAGCTGGACTTCTCGCATTTCCGCCTCTTTGACGAGAACAACGACGCGGCGATTCTCGTGCTCCTGGAGCCCATCCAGAGCAAAGCGATTCCCAAGAGGTTCTGCAAGCTGCGGAAGATCATGAACACAAAGACTTACCTGGAGTGGCCTCTCGAAGAAGAGCAGCAGGAGGTGTTTTGGTTTAATTTGAAAATAGCTCTAAGGTCCTAGGGACATTCAGGAATAAATATGCAGTGACTCTACTCTGGATTTGTTTCACTTGCATGTTTGTCCCATCACTTATATGCATCTCAGGAAAAGAGAGCTGGGCTACTGCAAATTCTAACACTTGCTATGAGGTAATTACTTCTTGTAGCCATTTTTCTGAGTAGTTGTTCAGGTTTGGACTGGAATAGAGTTAATTTTCTTCATAGCTCCTTCTGTGGTGCTGTGGTTTGTATTTGTGCCCAAAACAGTCTCCATAACAGAGGGGCTTTTTAGTTACTGCTCACCAGTGCTTGCACAGCATCAAGGTATTTTCTGTTTCTCACCCCGTCTTGTCAGCGAGCAGGCAGCGGGTGCATCATAATTTGGGAGGGGACACAGCTAGGACAGCTGATCCCAGCTGACTAAAACGATGTCCCTCACATAACGTCATGACCCATGACAACATAATAAGCACTAAAAGTTGTGGGGAAGAAAGAGTAAGGGAGGGTGTTTGGAGTTACCGTGTTTGCCCTCCCAAGTAAAATTTCTGTGTCATGGAGTCCTGCTTTCACGGCAATGGCTAAACATTTGCCTGTTGATGGGAAGCAGTGAATGAATTCCTTCTGCTTTGCTTGTGAGCACAGCATTTACTTTACCTGTTGAACTGCCTTAATCTGAACTCCCAAGTTTTCTCACTTTTACCCTTCAGATTTTCTCCCCTGTTCCACTGTGGGGAGAGTGAGAGAGTGGATGTGTGGTGCTGAGCTGCCTTCCGGGGTTAAACAGCAATAGTTATCTATGCATGTTAATCAGCAGTAGTGAGAAAAGCTGTTTCATTTAAATATTGAATGATGAAAAGTTGCTTAAGATATACAGCTATGTAGTTTATATGTCTGCAACTTTGCAAAAGTTTTAGGAGCGAACCTGCCTCGCCAAGGGTTTTTCTGCATTCTTTGTGTAAACCACTTCTCATTAGATGCTATAGAAGTCAGTTTATGCAGCAAAGAATTTTGTCCTAGCTCTCCTAGTCAGTGGATCTAAGGACTGATTCTCTGTATTTTGTTGTCACAGGAAGTTAAATGCCCAGATCTCCTGAAAATTGTGGCTGCAAGGCTTAATGTAGAAATGTGGTTTCTCCCTGCAGTTGTAATTATAATTTCCTTTATGAAAGACATCTATGGACGATGATTTCTGTCTAATTTCATTGTACTATATGTGGCAATAGATGCTTCAGAGTAGGGTTCAAATACTCTTCTTTTTTTGCATAAGTGGAGTTTAAGCTGCTCTCAGCTACAGTGTGGGAAACACAAATATGTAGTCCTTGAATCCAATGCCATGCTCCTCTCTTTGCTTAGTAACCTTAACATAGTCATGAAAAGAGTGCTTCCTACCTTTTGCTCTCTCTGTAAATGTAGTCCAAAAACTCGAATGGGTGGAGAACATCCCACATGGGACATTGTATTTCCTGTCAGGTGGGGTCCTGTTTCCTTGAGAGGGTTACTGGGACAAGAGTCCTAATTGGTGGAAAAATGGAACAAAAGGAAGGTTGGCACCAGACTCATCTTTCAGAGCTGATGTGAAAAGAAAGGGATGTCTTTGTGATATTTTTCTTGCAGCCACAGAAAATTTTGGGTGAACCCTAATAGCTTGATTCTGGTAGGCCAGAAGGACAATGAACTTCTGGATCAATTCAGGACTTAGGCGCAGCTTAGGACATTTCCAGGCACATACAGAAGCAGGTCTTAAAAGGTTTAAAATGGAAACACCTACAACATTTGTCTGTAACTGTGATGAGACCATGTCCAAGTTAGTGTTTTTATTGCTGTTTTGATCTTGGGCATCTAATGTGTTACAAAAACTCCGTTCAAACATCTCACTGTAACTGCGTTGATTGCATTGGAAGTTTTCTCTCACAGCTGGTTACTTGTTGTGTTACTGCTCTTAGCAAGTCCTCTGCACAACCAAAGTGTCAGTGAGAGCAAAGCATCCCTGTTCTCTGCTAGCCTTTGAGAAGGCTGAGGACACATCTGCTTCCATTGCACCCACAAGCAGGCATCTTTGACAGCACAATGAAAATTAACACCTCATTTACAGGCATTTTTGCATTTATTAATGCAGGCATAACACATAATAAGAATTATTAACTTTGTTAAGTTATAGCTTAATCTAAGCTAAAAAAGTCCCCTTCTTTCTATGTATGCAAGATTTGCTCTTTCATTTACTTTGTTTTCTTAAGCACATAATCTCCTATTTTAGCATCTAAATTTATTTCCACCTATAGATGGCTTCAGAAAATATCTGCTTTATTCTTATATACATATGGAACTTAAAGTGTAAGTTAAGTAATTGTATCTCTGATTTCTAATAACACTGTAGAGATTCTTAAAATACTGATCACGTTTAATCTGAATTCAGAAGCTACTTCTGCGATTTCTGCATTCTAGGAAATCTCTTTTTCTTGCATGAGCTTCTCATTAAAACCATGAATTTATTTTAATTCTTACTCTGGGAAAATAAAATATGTTTTCATAGCATGCTGCATAGCCTCACTGTAATGCAAAAAGAGGCAAAAGTGTTTCTAGCATACCAGACTTCCACCAATTGCTATTTTTTCTAGTCTTTTAAGATTAAGTACAGAATACGTATATTATTGTGGGCAGGTAAATGTCCAACACTTTGAATTCTCACCAATAATCTGCATCTTATTCCAGAACCAGTGAGTAAGTAAGGCCTTGGGTGATGCCTGCAACAATCAACTGCCAAAACACCAGATAGCAGAGACAGTCCAGAAGTTGTCCATAAAATATTTGGGTGTTCTCACACAATCTGTTCATAAGGAAACTGGAGAGAAACTGCAACAATAGGTATATCTTGGTATTTTTCTTAGGTAGAATCAAAGATACAATATTGTGTAAAATTTTTGAAATAACTTTTTTTTTTAGTTAATGCCTTAATGCCCTTAATTTACTTTTTTTTTTTAATAGAAGTAAGGTTAAACTTAAGTAACCTATAGTTAAAATAGGCTCCAAGATGATAAGTCGAATTTGCTTTCGCTCAAGCAGTTTTCTACAGACACAGCAGCAGATCTTCAACTATTTTTTTACTTGCTAAAGACAAATCTTGTTTACTAACTACTAAAAGGGAAAAGACAGCTTGTTCCGAAAGTGCATTACATAATTTCATAATTTTTTTTTAAAATTGTTAAAGAACAAAATCCACTGCATGGTCTTTATAAAATTGTGATTTATATTCTTTAAAGTGGTCCTCTCATTATAAAAATTAATTCTGGATGTCTTGAAATCAAGAAGGAAAATATATGTACTTTTCCTAGCTTGCTTGGATAAGGTAAAGGCAAACAGAACTATCATCTTCCCTAAATATAATTTTTCCTTAATAATAACAACAGGTTTTCCATTCATTTAATGTGGCCATCTCATCCCTCCACTGCAGATTAAAACAAGAATTAGTGAGTAATCAGGCTATGGTTTAGAAAATCCAGATGAAAAGCACACATTACAGAGAGGATATGGGTTGCTTAACAACCCCTTCAAATCAGCTTTCTCAGGGGAATTTGGTTCTTGCCTACAATGCACCAGCTGTGGATGCAGGATTCATGTAACCCAGTATCAGGTGTATTGTTAAAGAATCTTTCAAATGCAAGAAAGACTCAGTGCTTACATCTGCAAACCTGGTCAAACCATCAGCAGATAATTTTAATGACTGAGTGTGGACACTGCCTGGTTTCATAACCATGCAGTTTCAAATTACTTAAAATATTTGGACTATTTGGAATTATTGTAAAGCTGAATCCAAAGTCCAGGACATCCAGACTGGTATTCATATTTTCCAGCCTGCAAGAAGCCAGGATTTTTTATGAAGTGTAGAAGTGGATGATTAGTAACATTGGTCCAGCATATATTCAATACTTTTTGTTTTGATTTTCTGGAATGCAAGATGTGGAGTTGTTTTGGTATCCCTGGGTCGCTGGCTCTTCTGTCAAGCTCTAGAGTACAGGACACTGGTTGAGAAGGGTTCCACATCTGCCTTAAAACTACCTGGCAAACAGCCTCAGGCACAGCTGGAGGAAATCCTCTGCAATACACAGGAGTGGAGCTTGAATTAGCAGACCTGGCTGATGGGTCAGCGTGCCTGATCTAATGTCCTGCCAGGCACACCCACAAAGGCTGTGCACCAAGTACCTGGAAGGTGGATTTAAGCCTGGCACTATAGGATTATGGCCACTCTTGCGTCAGTTTTTCAGCCAGAAATCTGCATGGCCTCAACTTGTGTTACAGAACTGAAAAATAGTTTGTGTTTCTGTTTTTTAGCTCTGCACAATGTTGTTTCTGAACGTGGTTTTGTTTCCTTTTATTTCTTGGTATTTATTGTCATCATTATTTTTTAATACAGCATAGAAGAGGCGAAAACAATAGTTTCATAATTACATGGAAAGAATATCCATGATTACAGGACAGCTGTTAGGTATTTTCAAAGATCCCTTCTTTTCATTATATCCACAAAGATTTTCTGTCCACAGACTGAACAGATGTCACGGGACAAATTTCTTGTTGGTATGCCACTGATGTTGTAAAACTGTCAAGATCAAATTTACAGGAAATAAAGAAGCCAAAGAACAACAAAATATTTGCTTAGTGTCAAGGATGCATAAACACATTTCAGCTGCCATCAAAGATAAGGACAGCATGAAAATGGCTACAATTGTCTAGGTTTACAAGTGCCAGTATTCACAGTTACCAAAGAATAACTAAAATCTTACTGCTGATGCGAGAACTTTAGCAACCATCTGCTTGATGTTAAGCAACTGGACATAAGGTGATTATGTCAGCATAATTCTCTTGTTTGAAAGGGGAAGATAGGAGCTATAAAAAGGAAGGGACAAGAAGAGTCTGTCACAGACTTTGGGGAAGGAAGAAACTTGCCTTCCTGTGGTCATGAGGAAAGTTGTATGGTTTCTTGCACGTGGGGATGTGCCTGTTGGAAACCCCCCAAATCCCCAAAGGCCTGGCATATGTCAGTGGCTACTGCATTAAGAGTGTTCTCTTAAACCACAGTTCGGAATTGTGAAGGAGGGAAAGCAAGGACAGAACAGGACAAGAAGAGGTAGAAAACAACTGAGGTAAGTTAGATACAGCCAAGTCAGTATGCCATCCATGCAATTTATCCAAACCACTCAAAAGACAACAAAAATGGGACATCCTGTGTGATGTTCTTCCCAAGAGAGGTTGCTCTGAAAGTGATGTAACGGTAATAACTGAGAGCATTCCTCACATGGACAGGGTTTTCCACCAGCAAAGGTTGATGGTGAAATAAAGAGAAACAACCCACATAAACAGCAGTGGGACTGTTGGCAAAATTGAGGCAGTAATTTCAAAGTAATGACATCCCATGTTTCCATTGTGCATGGTCAGGTTTGATTAACAGACTGTCAAACTGTAAAACTTAGACATAAAATGTTACTTGTACAGCATCTGACCCAGGAGTGCCTTTGACTCTAGAATGTTAGTCTGTCTTGCACCCAGTAAATAATTAGTAAATCCAATGTAGTAATTGGTTATAGCAATGAGATACAACTCATCAGACCCCTCACATCATATGCCTAGAATCTGAATTGTCTATTGATAGAATTATTTTTACTGGAAGAAACATTAAAGTTTGTTTTAGAACTCAAATTATGTATGGTGACCACAGGGTTAAAGCTTTGGGAGCAAGTTTTCTGAAATCAGTGGAGGCACTTTGCCCTTTAAGCCCTAGAGCTGCTCTTAGGGACTTTCAGAGAGGCACATTCGGCTGCACTGCTCTGGGTGGTGCTTGGGTGCATAACCACACTGATGGAGGATTTTCTTAACAACTCTTCCTTCAGCACAAAGTGCTGTGGCTTAGAGTTTTAAATGCTTTTTCTTAAACGAAATTTCATCAGACTCAACACATATTTTAGCTTGAGCTGCCCACAGTGATGAAATGCTCTATTTTCTATTCCAATAAGCACGTATTTCATACCCACTGAAGAGTTAAAAGCCCTTTATTGTCAGTTCTCTCCGTAGTCATGTTAATAGACATGAATTTGGGATTGTGGAAGGCTGATGATGGCAAAGATAAAGCAAGACTCACTTTAGTATGTGTTGGTAGAGTTAACTCCTGGATCCTTACAGAAATGTTGCTAAAAATAAAATCCCTAAAAACTCTGAGGGGAGACAGTTTTAAAATTTACGTTTGGTTTGGTGCAGGGGGATTCCTTAAAAGCAAACAAAAAGCACAATTCACCTAGAGTAAAAGGATACTTCTATGGAAGATAAATCTCTTTCCTTAATCCAAAAAGTAGAATTCTGAAGGAATGTGTGTTACTCCTTGTGAAACTTAAAACAGTTTTGCCACAGATTTCAACTGTAAGAGGACTCAATTCTTCTTCTCTAAGAAAAAAAGGAGAGATCCTTAAAAATAATCCCCCCAAGCCTCAGAAAGCATGAGGAGCCTTGAACAAACTCAGGAACCTTGAACAAACCGGTATTTTACAATACAATTTTAAATAAATTAAGAGATAGAAAGGCCTGTAGAAAATTACAACACAGCATCACTAGATCACCTCGGTGTTAGGCCTTTGTCCACCCTGCAGCCCTGACTTTAGGAGAGCTCAGTCTGCTGTCTGTGACCATAAAAGTGACAGAACCCCTTCCATGCCCTGCTGCCCTTCTGACATGCCCCAGTCAGTGGCCTCTACTCATCCCTGACTGTAGATCTTGAGGTTTCCTGGCCTTCATCAGAGGCCACTGAAGGTTTTCTGTTGCCTGCCTGGCTGGCTACTGTCCAACATGAACCCTCTCTGCTGTGCTTATGTACTTTTTTGTTTTCCAGTAAAGTAAAGTTTGAATTTAAGTGGCAAAGCCAAAACTGCTTGAGTACACATATTCAGTAAATCAGCTACCTTCTAATACAAAATTCTAACAGAGTTTAGTTGTCATGTAAGCTGCAAAATTAAATGCTAATTAATTAAAAAATGGTAGCACAACCTGCTGTTGCGTGATGCTGTTATCAGAACAATTGGTATATATTACTTGCAGTAATTGTTCCAATTTTCTTTATTGATTTTCATGTCTTGCAGATTGTTAATTTTAATACTATTAGCCTCTACATGAAATGCATGAGTATTTCGTCATGTAAATGAGAACAAAGATAGGAATCAAGTCATACAGATGCAAATCCCAGTATTGATTTATTATTAATACTGGAAGGTCACCATCTGGACAATTACATGAAATAATACATCTGCATTGCTGCTAAATAGGAGCTTTAACATCTGGATCATATTATCCCAAATTTTCCTCATCCACTCATCATAGCAAGAGGAATTTCCTGACAAATTAGATTGCTGCCCAAAGGTAAAATGTTTTTCTCATTACCATACTTTAAACGAGCTCAAAAAGACCTAGAAGTGAAGTCAGCATCAGCGTCATAGACAACTTTCCCATTTTCTAATTATGCAGATGAAATAGGTCATATAAGCACCAACTGAAAAACATCCATCTGTCCCCTGCTTCCCTCACAATGCTCTGAGGAAATAAGAATGACTGTCACCTGGAAATTCAACATAAGAGCATTATCCCACTATCCTTTCCATCTTATAGCATAAGGTAAACACTGTGTACGTAAAGAAAGTATCTGTGTGATAATTAGATTTATGGTAAGAGATTGACCTTATCAGAACTTGTTAACTTGGCAAGAGAAGCTAACTGGCTCCCTAAAAATCTAGTTTTTTGATGTAGGCATATTCAAATGCCCAAAAACATATGCATCGAAGAAATAATAAATCAGGTTGTTTGAGGTTTTTAAGGTTTAGTTAATATGATTATATTTGACAGCACATTGAAAATTGGAGGGAATTTCTGTGTTAAGTAAATCAACCAACCTTACTTTTTCAAGACTTGCCTCATTACTTAGGCACAGAAATCAATGCTGTCATGACTATGCTGTTTCGTTTTTCAACTATATTCCCAAGTAAGTTCTTATTCTGTGACTGCCACATGATAGAAGCTGTACAATCAGTAAAATGGGCAGCCACCTATGGTACCAGACACGAGGCTTTTGTGTTTGTTCTACCTCTCTATCTGAGATGTTTAAGATTAGTATTAGGCCAGGGGAGAACAACTTTTTTCCTATATATCATATTTATTTAATTTTCACCAATGGACAGCTTCCAACGGCAAGCAAATTGCATTATAAGAATCAGTTGAGTACCTGACAATCAGAATTTCCTTTGGGAAAATACAGAGTCAGAATACTAATAAGCTTTTTCCTTCCTTCTCCATTTGCTGTATTAGACTTCTGCCTTTATGTTGAGAAAAATGGATAGGCTAGGCAAGAATGTTTTTTCAAGGATGGTAATTCTCTGATTAGCATTCTTTGTTGCCACCTCACATCCCAGAGTACATAATACAGTTGCAAGCAGTTGCCTGCACCTGGCTAAGTGCAAAACTTGTGAGTAAAATGGAGAAACAAGAGTGTTATTTGAACACATATGCAAACCCACTGGAAAACAGGTTTCTACAAGGTGAATTAGCAGAACACAGGCTCCACTTTTATTTTTCAAAATCGGAAATAACAAAATTCTCAGAAGTAGCTGGGAAACAGTAATTTTCTCTAATTTGTTTCCTTTTCATGTGGAAGTTAACTGCAAACCATCAGCTAACATCTGGAGGAAAAAAGATAGGCATCAGAATGGCCTACATTTTATTTCAGACCAAGACTTTATAGAAAAAAACCCCCAAATCTAATTCTTCTTCTTCCTCCTCTTCGTCATCTTCTTTTTTTTTTTTTTCCTTTTCCCCTATTCCTACCCCCTGCCTTTGTACTACTTTATATGTGGCCATCTGGTGAAGGGCAATCTCTTCCCTATTGCCCAAAATTATCTACAGCTGAACCTTGGTTGCTTTGCTGCAACTTTTTTTGCTCTGGCCTCTTTGAAATAGGAGCCTTCCCCAGCATGCCTTTTTTTTCAGGAGGCGTTTTACATTCCCGATAAGCCTGGATAAGGTTCTTTTGGAAGGTACAGACTGTTGCTGTTTCTCTTGCATCTAGTAAGTAGTCGCTGCTTTTTATTTTTTGTTCTTTTTGAGAAAGCTAATGAATGCCCTTTCCATTTAGGGCTGATTTTATGCTCCCTTTGACCTTCATTTCCTTTTTCTTTCAAAAAGAAACCAAGCTTTTCTTTTTTCACATGTTTGCAAAGCACTTTGAAGGGAAGGGTGGGAGTCAGTCATTGCAATCCTTTGCTTTATTTCTACTAACAGGACTGTGCAATTCTCTCTGGGATCTTACTATGTCTGAGAATAGCATGACTATCCAGAGTAGGGATGTGTCTATGTGCAAAGACCCATCATGACCTCAGACTCAGACAGAAAGTTTTGCCAGCTGATGCTGTCTACCGAGCCATGACAAGCAATGGAGGGCCGGCTACTTGCTTCGTTTGGGTTCTTGGAACAGAAAATGGAAAAGAAAGCAGTTTTTGATCAGATAAAAGAGTCCTAGGTTTACCCCTCCCACTGAAAATAGCGTGTTCTACCTCTTCATCTGATTTGTCTTCTGCTTTGCTCCTAAAGATGCAAATGTTGTTATGGGCAGAGGAAAATGTTTGGTGTTCTGTTCCAGTATTAGACGCTCTGCTGTGTAACCTGTATGTGAACTATATAGGCATAAACCAAGTAGGCAAAGGCTGGGTGCCAAGTAAAAAAAAATCTGTAAGTAAGCAGAAGCAGGGGGCTGTTTTTAATGAGTATTGGTTGTTTTTCAAATTTTGACTTATTTCTCACCAAATCAAACTAAAACTATATGCACATGAATGCAAGAATACTAATTGCCACCTGCAAGAACTGCAATCCAGAAGTCTAGACCTGCCTTTACTTAGGGGAGCAGTAGATTTTTTTCCGTTTGTTTTCATCTCAAACGGACAATTTCCTGTATGCATTAACCAAGCTGTTTAAATCCTAAATACGGCCATCATTATATTTTCTGCTTCTGAATCAGAAGGCTTTCTTATCTGATAAAAAAATGTATGCTAGTTATTTTTCATTTATCTCATTAATCATCCCACTTTGGTTCTTACTGTATGTCCTATTTGCTAGTCTTTGAAATATAGGGATCAGGTTTTGGCAGTTACTTTGAGGGTAGAAATTTTTAACTTTAGCATTGCTTTATGACATGCTTTTAAAGAAAGTAAGCTCATGCAAGGAGATCAACAGTGTGTTAGAAAACTACACAAAAGTATCTGAATATGAAACATTAGGGCAGTTACTACTTAACACATGAACTTGGAAGTTGTTTTGGTGACTCTTAAATTATCTAACATGGAACAAATGCAATAAACCCTCTACTGGCAGAGACCCACAGTGACCACTGTTCACTACTATAAAGTAGCCTCATACACAGGTAGATGGTAGGTTTAAGATGACATTACTCTCCCAGCTAAACAGACCATGAAGCAGAACTGCAAAAACTCAGTGCAAAGCGAACTTCAGCTTCTATTTTTACTGAAAGGGGCTCTGCTTCAGTTCCTCTTTTGCTGGAGAAGGAGCCTTGGTGCTGTCATGCAGCTACACACTGGAAATTGAGGCCCCAACACGTTTCTAGTGCAGATATTTTGTTTATTTTTAAATGCAATACAAAAACCATCACAACATCTTATGTATTGTTATAGTCGTATGGGATGCTCCCTAAATTAGATTAAACATGTTTAAAAATGTATTTTTCCTGTATTGCTTATGTCATCTTGTTGGTGTGACTGGCTCCTGTAAACTAATGGCCGGGAATTAAGGTTCATTTGCTGAAAACTGACTTACATAAGTAGTAGAACTGTAAGGATTGTAGGCTATAGGCATTCTTTTCAACAGTGGCTGATTCTCTGGACACATACTGTACTTCAAATTCTGCTGAGGAGGATAATGCCAAGGCAACACTGAGTGCATGCTTTTTAGAACCCCACAGGCTTTCCGAGGCAGACAGGAACCTCCCCAATATGTGTACTTCAAATTCAAGTGTTCAGCACTGATTCAATACCAGTTTTGTGCAAAATCTTTTCAATAGAAAACATACATGGAAGGCATGAGTGACCTTAGTCACTTCCGTGTGCTCTTTATTCTAAATGTCTGTTAAAACCAGTACGGCAAACATTCATAGGAGAAAAACAAACTTGAAAAGCTGAGTTGCTAACATGAATATGAAATTATTAAATTGTATAGCAGACTGGTCTAGCAGAGAATTAAAGGGAAGATAATAATCAAGTAGTATTGTATATGTTTATACTATGTGTTCTCAGGTGTTGTGTGCACTCAGGGTTAGGAGCTTGTGTTTGTAAAGGTAGAGAGTGACATGAGGCTAAAACCCTGAATGAGCTGCACTATCTGTGAGTTTATTTGACCTGTGTGTATGATGCCATGACAAACACTTCATCACTTTTCCTAACTCTGTATAGTTAGTGAACCTGTTTCACAATCTCTGCATTACCATTTTATGTCACTGTGGAAATCCCCTAATAGTTAGGCTGTCATAGATCAGGATAGTTCTATATCTTGTACCGAAACAGTTTCTGCAAATTGTATCAATGTTTCATGCTTTAGAGTCTAGCAGACCTGTCACATCATGAGGTATGATGCTTCAGAATCTGAGGGGCAATTGTCAAGAGATAAAGTACTGATCATGTAAGTTACTGATATCACAGTTCAGGAAGGTCAGTTACCAAAAACTGGATTTCAAGCTACAGATGGCTTAGGACACTTATGAGCTAATGAAGATGGAAAACCAAAGAAGCTACTTGTGCTCTTATAATTCTGCCTGTGTGCATTACCTGTGTAATCCCCATTATTTGTTTAAAACTCACAAATTGCTTCTTAAGGACTGGTCCTTTCTGAGATGCCTTACCTTTTTTTAAAATAATTGAATAGACAGGTCAGCTGTGGAAAACTTATTACTCTAGTTTTCTCAGGTTTGCAGATAAGCCTGTGGTGGAGGGAAGGAAGCAAGCCAAAGCACCCTAAGCCCCAGTTTTAGCACCTTAACCACAAAACAAGTTTTTTCTCTGATTAGGTATGTGCCTGAGTAACTCAATGAATAGGGATCTTCAATTCTTTCAGTAAACCCTCTGTAGCAATACTTCATCTAGATAAGGGTAGTGACTTTTTTCTCCTATGTAGTCCATTATTAGACAGTTTGAAAACTGAGTGCTTTCCTTAAAAGTTTGAACCTACTAAAGCCTGACAACAGCATCAGTGCACATACACAGAAAATAAAACACAATTTTTTTTCTTCCTATATAAAAGCTATTCTCCACCTGACTAAAAGCCATGGCTTGCTGCTTTCCACAGAGGCTTGGTTGTCTTGCTAGATGTAACCCCTGAGGACCATTTTGTGACTCCCACCTGTAACCTGAGAAGGATGAAGCCTCCAAAAGGCTCTTTCTGACAAGTCATTCACATTGTAGGACCAACAGTGGCTTTGTTTCCACTGAGCAAGCACAATCTGGGCAACAGCAAAGGCTGCAATATCCAGAGTAAATGGAAACTCAGAAGAGGGCTTAAAGCCCTGTTTCGGTTTCCTTCTATATAAAGTGAGAAGTGTAAGGGGTATTTCTCCTCCTTCTAGAGTTAATAAAAGTTTCCTTGAGCCCCTAAGGAAGGAGAGGATTGTCTTAGAGTTATAAATCAGTCTCTTTTCATATCTGAGTAAGCTTCTGTGTCAGATCAGAGTCTCATGTTCTTGTAGTTAAGAATCTTGTTCTTCATCTGAGCTTGACTCAACCAGGATGTTAATTTCCCTCTGACCTGGTGCCTTCTGGGTCTACATTTCAGAAGTCAGCAGCACCTCCTGGCTTACAGATCTGTGTGTGCACCTCACTGCACCTCAACTACAACCTGAAATCAAGCTAAGGAGGCTGACATGCACTGTTTCCCTTCCTGGAAGGGAGCTGCAACGTTCTGAGTGATGCCTGCCTTGGATGAGCTGCAGATGCAGACCTTGTGTCATGGTGGCTGATGGGCAGCAGCTCCTTTGTTCGGACACAGCCAGTGTTAAACCAGTTGGGATCCAGATTTGAGCAAGCAACCAGGCAAAATCCAGAAGCCATTCTTTGTTGCTATTAGTTACTATCTCATGTTAGCCAAAGTTTGCATCCAATTAAAACTTTTGACTTTGCAGAAATCTGGATATGGGTTTTAAGCACGTGGCTCCTTCCCATTCCTTCTTCAGAAGAAAAAGTGCAATAGTAGCCACCCTTTTTTCCCATTTGGAAGGAAGTGGTTTTGATGGATGCTGAGCTTAGACGTTGCAGCGCTGCGGTGGGTACCGGTGCCCGTGCTGACCGTGTCATTTCCCAGCTCCATGCGGGTACCGCAGGACACCACGCCACCCCTGCCGCAGCGTGCAGCGCTCGGCAGCATCTCGGAGCAGCCCGTCCCCTCAGGACGCAACCAAGGGTGCCCCCTTACGGGCAGCGCACCGGCGAGCCCGGCGCCGGAGACGGCGTGATTAAGGTCATAAGTAATTAAGGAACTAGGGAAAGGTGAGGAGGAAACAGGGAAGTAACCAGCTTTCCTCTCCACCCTCTCCCACCCGTCCCCCGGTGAAGCGGGTCTTAAGATGACGGCTGAAGGATCATTTGCTTCTGTTACACTTGCAAGGACAGGAAGCATTACGTTTATTGCACCTTAAGGAAAGCATTGTGCTACAGCAGGAATCTCCATAATGATCACTGTAAAGCCGCTCCCTATTTTGTTTTACTGAGAAACTGATTAAATGGACATAATAGAAATTCCAGTACAGTTTTTAGAAAAAAGAAAATTCCTTATTAAATATACTTCCGTGAACAAAGTGTTAAATGTTTCTGGTATTGCCATGAACATACAATTTGATTATCAAAATGTTTGTGAGCAATATGTAAATGATCTTACTTCCATTGGTCCTCTGCTTATAATAAATCACTTTCCTGAAACGCACACAAAACAAATACCATCACTTCACGTTGAGTTACAGCCAGATGAGGGTTTTCTTCCCTTCAGCCTCACCACCCTATTTGTCCTGTGAGTTGCTGGATACGTTGCTAAGTTCCCTCTGCCCCTCTTGCATGGGAAGTGCTTAGGAACTTGCAGTACATCAGGAATAGCGGTCATGCAATTCCTTCAGAATGACTGACCAACTGGGATGACGGGGTATTCTAGAGACCTACAGCTATAGCACAACTTCCAGCAAAAGGGACCTTGGCAGTTATCTGGACCAGCACAAAACAGAGTAAGGACATCAGGTTGCTCAGGGCTGAGCCCAGCTGATTTATTAAAATCTTCATGGATGGGTATTGCACTGCCTCTCCAGGAGTCCTGTGGCAGCAAATTCTCTTTTACCTCTTCAATACATGGGGGCAAAATCACTGCAATGAAATTAGCAAGCTGAGGTTTAAACAAAGTGTCTCCTAGGCTTAATAAAAAAGGTCTGGGTCTGATCTTTCAGATGCTTTAATCCAGCAAATGTACAGGTACACTATAAAGCCCTTGGTATAGCTCACACAGAGAGAGGCTGAAAAGTTGACTTTGAGTACTCAGTGAAGCCTAAAGATAGTACTTCTGGTTCCAAACTGAGTTTTCTTAGAGAAGATCATTATCAAAGATGGCGTTTGGTTCTTGTTTTTCCTCCCAAATCTGCCAATTCTGTAAATGTCTTTAAATTTTCTGTAGAAATTGTAAAACTTAAGGGGATGTTTTTTCTTATTTTTTTACAAATATTTGTTGTGGGTTGTTATTGGGTTTTTTTTTTTCAGTTGAAGTGTCCATATGTTGTGATGGCTCTTATGGTTAATAAGAATTGAAGTGTGCCCCTTCATGCTGTCTTTTGCCATACACACCTTAGCCGTCTGAGTGATGTGCCCTTGAGTTTTGCTCCTGAGTACTGAGCAATACGCTACACTTTTACCATCTGCCTTAAAAAACTGCATGGCACTTTCTACTCATCTAAGGGAGATACAGGGAATCCAAGTCACCACTCACTTGGGGAGAGAAGTACACTCATAGAAGGATTTAGGTATCAAAAGATACAACTTCACCTAGCAGGAACTTCAAAGCCATCCAGATGTCCATCTGCCGTTCTGCTTTCTCAGCTCTTCTTGCTGTTTCTGTCAGAAGAAGTGTAAGGCAAGAAGCTCCTGATCTCCTGTCTTTTGAAGGTCATGAGGATCAAATTGAGGGAGCAGGGGTAAAGAAAACACCCACTGAACTTTTGCAGAGTCAAGTAAAGATGTTGACAAGTCAGCAAACATGGTAAAACAGACTTGCTTTTGTAGTTCAAATGTATGGTAATGTATCTTTACAAAAATACTGGATTACACATCCACAAACTCTAATCTCATTAGAGCTGAATTAAATTACAACAATTACATTATATAGCTCCAAGTAGAGATGTGTTTCAATTCACACTGCATAATTTATTTGTTTACCAGCTACCAAGTGATAAAAAACTTGCAGATTCTGAAAATGCATTCATGTCTTGCTAATTGAATCTGATGTCTGTTGTCACTGTGCAATAAAACTGAAAATTGCTTGAGATAGTTGAGATCCCACTTTACTCAACATTGCACACCATAATTTGACTCTGCAGCAAGCTAGGGACCAGTTGAGAGTTAACTTAACCCAGTTAGCTGGGTCTTAATAAAATTAGTTGTGTTTCAACGACAGCACACCATTTGCTAGTGTTTCATGGTATTGTATACTCCTTTCCAGTTTATGAAAGTAAGGAAGTTATAAAAAATACTGACTTTCTGTTGTTTATTTAGTTTGGGTTTTTTTAACCCTACATATTCTGATAATGACATCTTTTCTTCACGTATCAGCCTATCTGTGCCAGAATTTAGATGTGATGGTGAAAATTTTATTTGGCCTCCAAGAAAAGAAAGGATCCCTGGATGCAGCAGGGATCTGTAACATCAGCATGCAGTGGATGATCGGTGAATGTATGGCCATGTGCATGACTTGCCCTCACCAGTGTCCACTCAGTAGTGGCAAACTGACCTGGCAAAAAAACTATTTGCTGTAAAGGCTAAACTCTCCTGTAAACACAGTGTCTGTCAGCAGCAGACTCAGATAAAGGCTTGATACCCTTTGTGCAGCCAGGGCCTCTCTTCTGGTGGCTGGGTAAAAAGTACTCGCTAATGAGGTGTAAATGAACGTTACCCGAAAATTGTGCCTGGGCTTTTTGATACGACTGCAGTTGTAATGAAGAATGATAATGATTAATGCATCGGGTTGCACAGGGACCTACCATCTCACCCTTGCCAGCTGCTGTAAAATTCTGTGAAAGCTGTATTAGGTCAGGAAATGGTTGAAAGTCTCTTGATGGCTCCATTCTCCAAGAGCAAAGGAAAAATGCACAGAGGCAGAGGAGGTCTGACAGTCTTGGTCCCCAGGAGAGAGCTGGTAAGAGAGTGGCCAGTCCTGCTGGGCTGGCTAGGAAGGATGGGTGATGCCAAGCCAGTGGGCTGAGAAGCATGAGTGCCTTTTTAGGAGCAGGAGCTCTGGGTTTTTGTTTAGAGGTGCAGGCTTGTCTCTGCCTCTTCTTGCAGATACCTGGGGTGCATCTGGCCTCTCCCAAGACCTGTTCTCCCTCCCAGCCTGTGGGACACTAGAGCTGAACCTGGGGCTTCCAAGGCAACAGCAAATTGAACTTTATTATTGTTTGTTGTTGCCATGTAATGACCTAATTTTTTTAATCTGGTGCATAGAACACCAAAATGGTGGTGGGCCATGGTCTTCTGACCCCTTCTGAGTCTGTTATTGAGGATCCTGAAGAGGTGGCCGCCCTTTACAAGTCCCTAATCACTGTGGAGTGGTGAACCTTTCCTAGATATTTCCCTACAAGTACATATTTTTAAAATATGTATATATTTCAATACAGTAGGTTGCATGTCATAACGTAATGCAGTTTCATTGTACAGCTTCCATACTGGGCATTTAACCCAGAATATGGATCAAAATCTTTACAATAATCTTAAATCATCAGATGTTTTTCTGTTATAAAAGTAGTTGGTTGATATTTCTAAGTGCTCTTTAAAATGTAACAGCAGAATCTCTTTAAAAGAAAATGGAAGTCTAAAGACTTTCTGACAAAACAGAAAATTTCAAGGGAAAAGTTACATGTTGTTATCCTACTTTTTCCCTTTCTTTGTGTTTTAAGAGACAGCAGTAGGCAGCCAAAATGGGACTGAGTGATAGAGGAATGTTTCTGCATAAACTAACAGCACCCAAGTTCAGTCTGTGCACACTGTACCTTTGTAGCACTTACCAAACAAGAGAGTCTGAGCACTTGGCAGAAATCTAATCAAAAGCAAGGAGCTGTGTAAGATAGCCCCAGCCAAATTTAAATTGTGTGCAATTAACATCAGGGGTTCTGTTTTTCCATCCCAACCTCTTGATGGCCAGGCAGCCCTGTAAGTTGTTATCTTTAACCCACCAATCAACAGAACACAATAAACACTTTAAATTTTATTCTTTGAGGCTTTTCCCTGAAGAATGCTTTTCTGGATTTGTCTATGTTTTCATAAACTTGATATGCTTCAAAGGCTTGCTTTAGCCTTACAAGACAACTTTTTCTGACTGTCTAGGCTGGATTCTGGGGCTCCTAGGAAGTAAAAAATAGTGGCTTGTTTTTTCTTCTTGGAACTTTTGCAGGAATGTCAGAATTGGTGAAGCTGTAGGCTGGGTCTGTCAGATAACTTTGGCAAATTCTCAATGTGATTACTACAAAATAATACTGTACTGGAAAGGAAAACTCATTAGGAAATAATAGTAACCAGTATTTTTTTCTCTCTCATGATGCATACAATTTACCAAAAGAATAAAATAACAAAAATATTCATTGGATACATTTATGACCAAAGAATAAAGCAATACAGATAAAGCAAGACGGAGATCAGCTGGTTTCACTATAAGCTCAAATTACTGAAAATTGTTCCCCTGTACAGGCAATAAAATTTTGTTTTTCTAACAACCCCGTAAAATACAAAAATGGGGACCTCTTTTTGCAAAAGTTGAAAGCCTATTGCTTTTAGTTGTCATTTGCACTGGTTAAAATTAAAAGTGCAAATTTCTATGCACTGAAACATGCACACAAACACACTGCTCTGTTCATTGTCTATTTTATGTCCAGTTTCTGGATACTGTCAGATAAAAGAAGAACACTTTTAGCTTGTGAAGGTGTTCTTAAAAAGCAGCAAAACACACCAGACAAGAAATCATAAATTAATCTGCCAAAAAGCAGGACATTAAAACATGTTTTCACCTCATATCTGCAAAATTTAATGAAGCAAGCCTCTTTACTTCAAATAGTGAAAATTCAAGAACCAATCCCCTTGTTTCCCCAATGATGTGACTGGTTTAGGAAGAGAAAATTTTCTGTAACAGCAACGTAGTTTCTCTTAGTAATTTTTAATTTTTCAGATACTATGTTTCTCTATTTCATTTTGTTGTTGTTGTTTGAAAAAGGAAACCAATAAAGTGCATTTTATAAAATGAAAGCAGGTGAGATATTTATAACCCCAGAATTTGTGCACCAGCAAAATGTTCTGAAAGACTGGTTGTGGGCAGCCCACACAGACTTATCTTCCACACCACCACTGTTGGGGATCTCTCCCACTATAGAAATAGGAGATGGTTGTCACAGAGAAGTAACATTGACTTTGCCTCTGGTCGTGTTTATTTTGTCTAAGGCACCACGGGGTTGGAAGATGGTAATGGAGAATGCTGGAAGGGCCAATGGACAGCATGGCCAGTGGGATCAGGGAGCCTTGACCTTGCCAACTTAAAATCTGCTAACCAAAGAGGCACAGAGCTGCCATTCGGGGAAGCTCAGGAAGGAGTAGGGGGCAGGAAGCCGAAGATGGATGATAAGGTGCTGCATGAAAGAATGAAGATAACAGGGCTGGGGGGTAACAGGTGTATTTCAGTCAGAGTTTGGCAGAGAAATGAGCGATACACATGTACCCTTAACGGAGCTGCTATCAGGTGTAGGAGATCTGCCTGAAAGGCACAGAGTTGGTTCTCTAAGCCCTTTATGCCTGCTCAGCTGGTGGTTCAACATACTGTGTCTGTCACCTCAGTACGTGAAGCCCTGGTGCTGCCATCACTCGCTGAAATGCAGTGTTGCTCCTGCTGAAGCCACCAGAGCGAAGCAATGAGGCTGCAAAAGCCTTTGTGGCGCGGGCAAGGAGCAGCCAGCCCGTGGCGCACCGGGGAGGCAGCTGCTGGGCAGCCTGGTGTGTGTGCACAGCAGCTTCCCCAAATAAAACCTGACAACTGAAGCTGCTGTGAGGCCTCTGGAGCACTGCTATGTGCCTTACATCCTGGGTCACATGCTGAAATCCGTGCCACGAAGCAGTCATGTGCGTGCTTTAGTCGTGTGGAAGTCAAAGGGAATGAAACACGTCTTCAGAGTTTGGCATGTACTCCAGCACTCCTTTGCCCCGGAGGCACACGGTCATTGTGCTGTCCTGCTGCAGGGAGATGCATTTCTACCTCACAACAGCTTGCAGACAGCAGTAATCAAGTCGAGGGCTCGTAGTACTTACCGCTGCATTTTAGCTGTGTTCAGACGGGAGCGCGTTCCATCTGAATGCGTGTAAGGTTTTTACACCTCGGAGCAGCAACTGCTCTAAAGCTCCCAAATTTTCAGAGTTACATGGGGATTTATCCAGCCAAATCTCATTATAATCAATGGGAGCTGGGTGAATAATTACACCGCGTTTCTTTATAAATAGTGGGGAGGGTTGCCAGTTGTCGCTGATTATGATGCTGACTTCTTGTAGATACAGATCCGCGTGTCTAGTGGGAACCGCACTTCGACCACCAGGTTATTTCACATATCGGTATAGTTTCCGTATTTACTGTGCATATCACTTCAAAGAACTGAGGCTGATGACTTCTGGTCCACTGTGTTAGCAGTCCGTCTCCTCTCCATCTCCTGTTGTTTCCTTTCACAAGCCGAGTAACAAAAAATGGTGGTGTAAATAGAGCTCCAACAAAGAGGTCTGTTGAGCCTGTAATGCTCCCCTGAAAGGAGGCTGTCTAGGGGATGAATGGAGCAGCCTCAGCCGAGCAGTAGCGGGGAAATAGATGACTTGGCATTGGACAGTGGCAGCCAGCAGGGTGCAGATGCCCAGTGTAGTGACAGATAATGGTTAAGCTAGTCAGTTGGAGGGCTAAATGAGAGTACATTGTCTAACCCCGTAACCGTAACTAAATTGTAACCTGAAAAGAGTTTATAAACATCTGGCTGCTGGCCCATCTCAGGAGCTTAAGAGCTAAATCGGAGGTGCAGAATTTTTTAAGGCTGCTAATCATTATGGGAAGTATTACCGTCTTTTAGTAAATTAATTGCATTTCAAGATAGTAGAGGGTACTAAATTGTGGTTAAAGCATCTCATTTATGATTGATGCTATTTCCATGTGGAAATAGACATTCATTTGGAAACTCGTTTTGGTTCCATAATATCTTGCTACTGATTTTATAGCTCTGCTAAGTATTTAATGCAGAACTCCAGTTCAGTGGTGCACCTTAACTTCAATAATTATTATGTTCATGTCTTTATCCAGATCCTCATCTGTTTAAACTTGAATGGAGTAAGTGACACATCTATATCATTAGATTTCACACAAATTTAGCGGCACAGGAGCATATTTCCCTGTACGCTCCTATTTTATTTTAATATTGCTATTCAGTAACAATGAGAAGCATATACTGGTTAGACTAATAATAAGCATGTGACCTCCTCTGCAGACTAGCTTTGCAAGCTTTTTACAGCTTCCATTATTAATAGGACAGCATCTATGTGCACCAGATTTTGTTGCAAATACTTACAATAGTTGGAATAAATTTCTAATTACTTAAACAATGCACTGTAGCAGTACCAATTGAAATTCCTGTAAGCTTGAGGCTTGCTAATTGTTTCCTTTAGTAAACCTAATTTATGGGGCTGTGCAAATAGTTGCTGGGTTTAAAGTATTTTGGCAGCTGAGCTGCAAAGAAAATGTTATGGACTGAATGGAAACTTAATTTCTTTAGAATTGTTAGCGCAGCACAAGGATTGATTTGAGGTTATAGAAACATTTTTTAACACCTGGCAAACTGTTTCATTTGGTTTTCATGTACATTTAATAAAAGAAAAGGACTGGATCATAAACATGAGAGGGAAGTAGTCCCAGCTCTCCCATTCTATCTGTTGTTTGAGTGGGTAGAGCAAATTACCTGAGATGTTAACAACTTAAATTCAAGACTCCAAACCTCTTCAAACTTTTTACTAAAATGTTTGCTTAACACTTGGAAGAAAGTCTTAATGCTAGAAATAAAGTATTCTGAGGTGGAGTTTGTTTCTTTCCTAGGATATCTAGATTTAAAAAAAGAATCCAAATGGATCAAGCAAGTAAATCAGAATTTGTGGGTCAGGTTTCTTGTGCTGAATCTTCTCTGTTTGTGAATCTGATGTGGGACCATAGCACACATCTACAGAGGCAAGAGAGAGACTAAGGATCAGAGAAGGGCTCTGACCCTTCTACTTCATGTCCTCTCGCTGCTGTGCAAAATGAGTACCACAGCCATTGGGCCATAGGCTTATTCTTTTTCTTTCCAATTGATTCTGCAATTTGATACAATTTGGAGCATACTCCCTGTTCGAGTGTGTAGGACCAAATTCTCTGGTTACTGGTTAAGGTCTCAGTGTGCACTGAGGCATGGAACACAGAGGGGCAGAGAGGGCAGATTTGAACCTGGGTTTCCCACGGCCTGGACAAGTGTTTGCCATCTTCTCTCACTTATCTCTTTGAGCGTGCATGACTTAGTATAGCTAATGACAGAGACTGTGCAAATCTGTTCCCAAAACTGGAACATATAGATTCAGAAATGTCCACTGCCAACCTCGGAAATGAAAGGGAAACAGCACTACGTGAATTTCCCCAACTTATTTCAGTGATCCAAATCAATAAACCATATAATGAAAAAAATGTTCAGCCAGCTGTACTTGATTAATGAAACTTCTCATAGTGTGAAAATTGACAAAGACTTTGGGTGTTCCATTAATCTGAAATTGCTATCAATACTGTAACTTTTATAATCTTTTGAAGCAGCTTTTGCTTTGGAAAATCTCTAAGCAATATTGTACATTTGGGGAAACTTGTTTAAAAAAAATTGAAAAAGGATTTCTATTTTTTGTTGTTTTCTAGATTTTTATTGGATCTGGACTGAAACCAGCAGCTAACAAGGCTTTAATTTTCAGTCTTTCTGAAGACTGTGCATTTTTTGATAGACCTTGGGTATTCTTCCTGTTCTTTAACATACTTATGATTTAGATATCCCAATAAAGTACTTTTGGGTGTTTTTTCCCCTTTATTTTCCCCTCTATTCCCCTGTATAAGATTTACTTGAGGACAGGTCTGCTATGTCTTTGTTGCTTTACCCTGAATGTGTCTAGAGGAAAGTAAAACACAGAAAGAAGGCCCTTTGCCAGGCACAGACATAACTTTTGTCATTCAGGTTCTCAAGGTCAAGTCTAACCCTTCCCAAAGATGAATATTTTCTTCCCCACACCCCTCACTTTTTTTCCCCATCTGCAGCCTCCCTGCTAGCTGTAGCATTTATACCATAACACTGAGAATGAGCATGAAATGTCACACTAACAATTCCCTTCTAGGGTTAAGCTAGTGGCAGATGACTTGAGGACCGTGCAAGGCCTTGCCCCAAACTGGGGGTTTGCAGTGATCTTTTGTATCCCTATCACTAAAGATAAACGTGAAGAACCAGCCCTCCTCCGCCTTCCCAGGGATCTGTGCTCTTATCTCTAGTCGTTGCTCACCAACACTTTTATCTGTCAAAACCCTCTCTGCTGCCCTAGCAACAAGCATCCAGGCTCTTTTCCAGCTGACATTAGCTTCCTGCCACCTTTTGATGACAAGTGCTTCCAACATTTCCAGCTGTCAGGCTTTCAGCATCTGCTCCACATGTCACCAGGCTGACTTCACTGAACTTTGGGCAGCTTTGCACTTAGCCAGTTGCCTGACACTGTACTATGAGAATGACTTTATCATGACCACAGTTACTTCTCCACCTCTTTATATGCCCACACAATGACAATCGGGGTTGATGTTTTTTTCTTCCCAATAGCTTTTGCTATTGCATTTGTATATAAATATGTGTTTTATTCAGACTTATTGAGCTAATGCATTTTAGCTATCAGGTATATCAGAGCATTGGATTCAGTAGGGCTCCATTAAATCTACTCACAATGCTTCTCTTCTACTTGGAGTTTGAGCAGGAGTGGCTCTTCTGAATCCTCGGTGTCCTTGACTTATACATAGCATGAAAATTAGAAAATATATTCTCTTGCTGTTGAACATTCAGACTCTTCAAAATAGTCAATGCTGGTACCTCTGTTCCTATTAATGTATATGGAATTTTACTGCTTATTTCCCTAGGACCAGCTCTAGGCCATCATTTCACACTTCATTAAGTCCACCTAGAATATGTGTTGGTACCAAATTCCCTGGCAAATTTTTCCCTCTTTTTTTTAAACCCGTCTCTGCACTATCCTTCAATAGTGTGTCAGAAATGAAATGCATCAGCCAGACGAGAATCTCCCACTGAAGTAGATTATGCCATTACAGTATTCACCAGCACCTCCTCCTTATCTCTTTTTTGAGTACTGCTGTGTGTAAAGTTTTCCACAAGTTCTTCTAGATCCTTTTTCTCCTTGAGAGGATCAAAGATAGAATGAGTGTGAGAGACAGACAAGCAGGAGGAGAGTTCAGCTGGCAAATGATGCAAGCCTGGGCCTCGAGGTGCTCAGCCTTATCAAGACTACCATAAGACTGAAAAGCTGTATTTTTCATGTCCAAGACTCAGGTGTGCTGAGCCTGGCCCTGCCGATGGTCATTTGACTGGCATCTCCTGCCTGCAGCTCTCCTGGCTTGTGGGAGATCAAGGGCTGGAACAGCACCCCAGCCCCGGCTCCTTGTCATGAAGGATAGGTCCCTGGGGCACCCTTCAATGTGCTCCACAGACAGGCTATACCAAGATGAAGTTGATACTGCAAACGCTTTAGCTGCCCTCACCTTGGTGCTTACCATGGTGCTGGGCAAGCCACAGCAGCAAATCAAGACTGGGCCTGCTGTAGCATACTTGTTTCTTTGCAAATGTCTGGGCTCAGGGTCTGTTTTTGAGGTGCACTTTATGTGACCTCCCTGCATCGCTTGGTCCCCAAGCAGACATGGAGATGGTGCAGCCATGGAACTAGGTAGGTCCCCTGCTCAGCTGCCAAACTCATCACAAGCCACTCATGGTATCTAGCTGTTTTCCTTCAGGGCTCATTTGGGGCTGGGTAAAAGAGCTGAGCCCACACACTGCCTGCCTTGTGTGATCCAGAAAGATGGTGGGAACACGGAGTTGGTAGCGGGGTGCAGAAAATGGTTGCTCTCTGGAGCAGTGCACATTTGGATACAATATGCAAACAGTAAGTGTAGGTATTGCTGGGTGAACTTCACCCTAAGGTAGGTTATGGCACGTTCCCAGCATAGATGTGCTATGTTGTAATCCATGTTCTAGATGTTTCCGGTGATCCTTTTGAGTCTCACATGCGAGGAAATGCATCTCTTTCATCTATTTTGAGATCAGCTCAGCTGGTTAGAGCATAGAGCTAATAATACCAAGTTCACTAGTCTCATTCCTGTATGAGCCATTCACTTAAGAGTCAGACTTGATGATCCCTGTGGGTCCCTTCCAACTCAAAATATTCTGTGATTCTGTGCACTCTAACTGTACTTCTGACTTCTATACTACTCCTTGCTATGTACTAGTGAGTTGCAGCATTTGCAAAGCAAGTCTTAACAGTTAATGTAGTTTCCAGCTGTATTGTGTTGTAGAGAGAAGTATTTAATACAAATCTGTTCTTGTTCATCTACTGTAGCAGTACAAAATTGAGAAGGATGCTAATCTTTCTAGCAAGGTTTCCTAGGCTTAGTTCTGAATTGAGGGACTGATTTCCATGCAGTGTTTTCTTGTGAAGGCAGAGCTGGCTTTAGAATTCCAGAGGTACCTTATGAATTTACACAGTCTGTTTCAGTGAGGAAGCAAAGATGTCTTATTTCAGCTCTTCGAGTAAGTATCATATTCTAGTCAAATGTTGAAACAAAAGAGTAAAGACAAATTTATCATTTCACATGTGTGGGATAGATTATAGTACCACTATTTGCTAATATTTTCAGCAGTTTAGGTCCCATTTCCAAAATCCTTGGGTGCCAGGTACATTAAACTTTCTAAGGATGTCTTGCAGACAGATTTTTAAGTATATATGGGTACCTCAAGAAACAGATAAGCATCTGTAGGCATCTGACAGGATTTTAAATGCCTTCTTACGTTGTTTCCAACAGTTATTTTTTTCCTCCTTCTGTTGCGCAAGTTACTTTAAAAATCGAAACCTAAGAATACTTTTGAAATCTTTGAACTTGTGCTTTAGTAGATGCTTTTGAAAATCCATCTCTATTTAAAACTCCCCATTGTGTGAAAAAAACCCCAAACAACCCACCATTCATATCACTAGGATGATTGCAGTGCTACAGATTTCAGAATGCAAATGAGACAACTTTTCCGTATCAAGGAATTCAGCATCTGAAGTTAACAGGCTGTGTGAGATGAACAGATTATCTTGCAATTATTTTTCTTCCCTTGTTGAAAACAAATGATTAAACCTCCTAATTCTTAAATTACAGTGTATTTTCTTGTCTTTCCTCATTCTTTTTTTGGGGGGAGTTGCCCTAGTTCCTGAAATTCTACCTCTCAAAACGCTTTTGCCTTACCTGTTACAATTAAGCTATTGTTTTGCTTAGGAAAGTGGCCTGACTTAATTCAGGTTTGTGCCTCAGAGTAAACTGAAATGATTAATAGCTCTGCATGTGCCTAATGATGTGAGCCCTGCAGCCACTAAAGCACCTGTCTCAGTGTGTAACCAGCCAGGGTTCCCTACGGTGCATGGCTGGAGATTCACATAACAAAAAAGGCAATTAGACAAAGTTGGGGGTTTGAATTTAACTAACAATGCAGGGAAATTGCCAGGGAAGGATTAGTTATCTCTTGCCTGATAAAAACAGGTATCACTGGAAAACTCTTTAATTGTCCTTCCACAGCGGCTCCATCTGGAAGGTTTTATGTCTAACGAAGACTGTCAGGGTTAAGCTCTGAAAACAAAGATCTGGAAAGTTGAAAGTGTTCTTAAATTAGCATTTCTGCTACCTTCCTAGATCAGTCCTAAATCTGACAATTGCTGCTAGTTTTGGCCCTGCCTCTAATGGCAATTTGTTGTGTCCAAAGAGAAAATTCTCCACAATTCTAGCACCACTTTTGTGGTCTGAAAATGACTTCAAAAGGATGATCTGCAGCATCTGGGTTTTGAAACAGCTGCATTCATGGTATTGCCTTATTGTGAGTCTTAGAAAGCATATAAGTTCTTTCTTGTGACTGTCCTGTAAGACACTGAGCATACCTCTAACTTGTGCTGGTCCTTCTGGCCGGACAGCTGCTCTGTGTGTGTGCTGATTGCTTTTGAAGTTAGCTCCATGAGCTGCTCCACAGTGCAGCTTTCTGTGTTGGTTGGTTGTTTTGATCAGTTGTGAGAGCAATGGGCTGGCTGGCTGATTGCTGAGGTGTTCCTCCTGGCTGGGTGACAGGCTTGCTGGCTGACCCTGGCCAACTGGCTTTAACTCCAGTGAGGGATAGCGGCTAATATTTTCCAAGGCATCTAGGTGATTTAGGAGCCCATGGCTCACCCTGAAAGCAGTTGATGCATTTGGAAAATGTTACTCTATTAAACTCACCCCAAAGGGATATAGTGTGGGCTAATTTATGTTTGTAAGAGAGCTTAGGGTCTTGGATTCCTCTGATGTGAATATCTTGCACTCTCCTCTTCGTACAGAGGCAAACAAGATCCATTCCTGTGGTTGTTTCACCAGACAGTCAGGCTGTACTAAAACTACGTCTGCTGATAAGAAAGCAACTTCTAGATAAATCATATAGGCAGGTCTCTGAAGCCTAGAAATAAGAACTTCTGGCTGCAGTAACAAAAGCCTGGCTGCCCAGCCTAAGGAAGACTGCCTACTGTTCTGGTAGCAATCAATCCATCGCCCTTCCTCTGGCACTGCCAGCTGTGGCCACATCACAAAGGGTGTCAGAGCTGGAAGGTTTGGTGAGGATGGCAGTGGGCTGCCAAAGCAGCCAAAGTCGAGCTGCTCTGCTGGCTGCAGGGGGGTTGTTCTTGTCTCAGCAGGCATTGACCTGGGGGACAATGTGGTGCTCCTTTCCTGAGTCTAGGTGGCTCTGCTCTTGGTTGATACCCTTGATGGCTGAAGAGAGGTAGTGAGACATCTGAAAGAGGATTGAGAGAGTTGCTTCAGTGTTCTACCTGTTTATTCTTCATTCTTGCTCACATATTCCTTAAATATCTTTATATTCTCCTGCTGCAGAACCGGTATAGCGGCCTGAGCCAACCAGCATGTCTCTGTGATGCTCCTTGTGGCATCTAACTGCCCTCCTGTCCCCAGAGAAAATCATTAATTAAATTTACATGTCTCTTGCTGGATTTTCCACATGGGTCTTTTTAAGTCTTGAGCCAGCCATTAGGATTTTTGTGTGTAATTATATTGCATGCGTTCTTTAATAAACCATTCTGAGGGCTAAAGTGTCTGTATGAGAGGGGTGAGAGCCGGGCTGGGTGGCTTCTCTGTGGGTGTCTGAAGTCAATGAGAAGTGAGGGAGAAAACAAAGGATTAAGAAATAGTTAAAGGATAAAGAGAACCATCAATAAGAAAGAAAGCAAAAGACTGTGAGGAATATTGCTGATGGATTTTAAATTTGAATTTGGGCAGACATTTTTTTACACACTTGAGGGGAAGAAGTTTGAGGGAGCCTTGGTTGCTGTTATGCTTTCAAATTATAATCCAAGTGCTGCCTTGATTATACTTCATTCTGATTGCTATGGGCTAGTGATTAGAGCATAAAATTTGAAGAAAAAAAGACTCTGGTTTTTTTTGACTGTAAAATACTTACTGGGTGGTTTTGAATGAGTTATTTCACATCACTGTGCCTCATTTTCCTGATCTGCAAAAGAAGGATATTAATGCCTATTTTTGTGAAGGCAGTCTGAGAAACTAAATGGAAACTTCTGCATAAATGTCAAGTGTCATTATTATTGTTCTTAAACAAATCCATTGTAGTCAGCTGCTTTTATAGTTTTTATGAAAGCAAATACAATGGAAGCTACATAATTGGTTGCATAAAAACTTTGTTTTATTTAGAAAAAGACAAGAAGTGTCTGAAAAGATGCAGCAGTGGGTTGCCATTTTCATCAATTGAAAAAAAAACTTGGTTAGGAGTGAACCATTACCAGGTAATAAAATTACTGTGAAGTATATGTGGCAAAAATATGAGAAGTAACAGGCTCTGATAATATTAGTTATATGTTTGGCTCACTATTTTCCTGGAACGGTCAAAGATTTTCAGTTATTTTTGAGCAAGTAAGAGTAAAAATGAATTTGTTTACTTCTTTGCCAGTATTGAGAGGTGAAGTTTCCTCAGGCTGTGACTTTAAAATCCTAATTTTTAGTTGAATAGTTTGTAATGTCTGGCTTTTACACCACTAGAAATAGTACAACAAACATTGACACTTCTTGATGAGGTGGATATGACCCATCTTTAATACCATATTGTTAGAACAAGATAATGGAACTTTGGGAAAAGGTGAATCCCATTACTCTTCACATTTGCCCAAATCCTTTTTATCTGAAAGGTAATCCTACCCTGTCAATTCCCCTGGAGAGTGGATTGTCCCAATGATTCAGCCAAGGGCCACATGCAGAAGGCTTTATGAGTATGGCATCTGTATGGCGGGGTGCTCTTAATCCAGAATGCTGATTATACTAGCAAAATTGAATGTTTGCCAGTTTAGTTCGTTCTTCTTCTCCTGAATTTGTCCTAATATGAACAGGATTTTCCTGGGGTAATTGTGTTTATGTTGTGATAGAGGAAGGGCAATGTGGTATGTGGTTTTTCTTCAAGACAGGGCACCCACTGTCGATCATAGGTGATATGTCTTCATACATTTAAGTAATTTGGCAAAAATCTGTTATATGGTCTTGGCCTTAACATGATCCCAGAGTGAGTAACTTGTGACCTGTCTGTCCTCATCAGCATCAGTATTGCTGCCTTCTAGGACAGCCCAATTAAGATAATTTTATGGCTGCTGTAGCAAAACTTAGTATCTGTAAGGCAGGCTGGGTGTAACAGTCCTGCCTCCTCATTTTCAGTCCCCAGTGACTGCGTTGCAACAACTGCCTCTTCAAAGTGCTTTCCTCCACGGGGCACAGATGCCTGTTTTCTGCAAGTTCATCTTCAGACAGCTCCTCTGTATCTGTGAGCTTGTTGCCTCTAAACCCAAGGCTGTTCAGGTACAGGCATTGTGTCACATGCTGAGCAGAATGGGTAGAGTGATAAAACACCTGAGTGCAAATGGCTCTGTAAGATAATGGACAGAGAGCTGGTGTTAAAATAATGACACCATAACATGAAAAGTGTCAAATCTGTTTCCTGGTAAGTCAGGTTCATTCAGAAGAAAGGTTTTAATGACATTTCAGCAAGGTATTATCCTTTAAATAAAGATACCATTTCACAAGATAATTAAGAGCCAGTTTGAAATGGGGATTTTGTTTGGTGATTGGTTACTTTTTCCCCTTTTTAATTTTTTTTTTAAATTCTTGTACTTTTGAGGACATTTTGAGGATTGCTCCTTTCTTGCATGGTCAGCATCAGTGCAGCGAATGCATTAAGACAGTGGGAGAGGGCAAACAACTAATTTTTCTAAAATAATATACATGTTGGATCTTTACTTTTCATCTTTTCATCATCTGATGATGAAAAATAACACTGTATTTATGAAAATGTGATTTTTTTACTTTACTGAGAAGTTGAGTGTTGGATTTGTACTCTGTCAGTGAAGAGTTAACATAAAATGTTCTTGGGAATATGGGACTGCTCATCCTGTCAGTGAAGCTAAGAAGAATTTTCTATGTGTAACAGCACCGGGAAGCAAGATTATTTTTCAGGGTACGTACAATAAAATTCAGGTAATACTCTTCATCAGAAAACATTTGTAAGAAAAATGCTGAAAAACGTTCATTTAGTTACACGATTACGTAGGCTTTATTTTCTTTCTCAATAAGAATAGTGAGTGTACATACACAAAAAAAATGCCTTGCTTTGCCATTTTTCTGAATTTCAAGTTGCAAATGACATTTTTCCTCCTTAATAGGTCTTTTTCAAGAAATGCAAAGGTGGATTTAATTTTTAAGACAGTGGTCTCATTGCAATTCTATGTCAGGAAAGTTCTCTGAGAAGATGAGAAAAGGCAGGCAGTCAAACAAAGGAGCCACAGAAAAGAAGCCTCATCTCCAAGAGCTCAACAGACACATATTAAAATGAGCTGACTGAACCTCAGTCCTGTGTCTTGTGGGCTCATCTTTGGGGAAATGAGGTCCACTACAGATTTTCTAATTGCAGCACTAGAGGCTTCCTTGTGCTTTTCTACTGGTCACTCAGGGTGGAAGGACAAATTCTGCTTTGCCATGACAAAGTCCAGTTGGACATCTTTCTCCCAGTTCTCCCAAAATGGATTAAAGAGAATACAGACAGAGACAATGAGTAAACTATGATGTAAAGTTTATATACAAGAATATAACATTTATCTGGAGTATTTACAAGGTTAATTAAAGCAATATTTTACAACTCTTTCAGATTAACCACTAGGTATATTACAGTTAGGCTACAGATGGTTTAATCTGCAAAATTTAAAAAAAAAAAAAAAAAGTTGCATTCAGACCAACCAGCTCCAAAACTTGTTCTTTTTTTTTTTTTTTTTTTTTTTCTGAGAGAGAAGGGCTCAGACTTGTGGAAAATAATATGTGAGAATGGTTAATATACTCTTCCTGGTGCCTATGTATCACATGCAAGAGTCGTAACGTGACCTTTATAGTGTTAATACGGACGGGCAGCCGTGTCACCTCAGCGGAAGCGCCGTGCCCGTGGTGACAGGCCAGCACGCTTGGCTTTCTCTGCGTCTCTTGCTGTGGCACAACAAACATGCACGCACACAGAGAAGCCGCGACATGAATGAACCAGCATTACCGAAATGAAGAGGGACCTCAGACCAAAGTCACGTTTGCAACCATAAAAAAACCCCAAGCTTTAAGCGAGATACTTTAATACTTCCCAAAAATAGTCTTTTTTTTTGTTTTTTTGATTACATTTTAACCTATGTACAAGAACGGAGGGGTTCTTCCCCTCTCGGAGAGTGGTCACTGTGTCTTGTGCCCACGGCATCTCGAGACTCACAGGGGCCAAAGCAGGAAGGTGCAGGAGGCCCAGAGAGCTTGGGGCAGGGGGGGCTGCTGGAGGACAGCCAGAGACGGAGCCACTAACACTGCAGTTTGCGGATGCTGCGGGAGAACCGCTTGAAAGCCCGCTGCCCCTTCTGCCACCGCTTCAGCGAGGTGATCACGAGTTCCCCAGCTTGCTTCTGCCCCATCACCAAGTAGGGGACGTTGATGTCGTTCATCTCATCGCAGGTACACTGGAGGCCACCTTTGAGCCAGAGCACTATCTTCCTCAGATCTCTTTCTGTCAGCCCATTCAGCTTGTAGATGGTTTTGCTCTTTGTTTCGGGGGTGATCTTGGTATCCCCATTGATGTAGGCAATCTCCTTCACTTTTATCTTCAAGGCTAATAGAGCGAGGGGAGGGGGAAGTGGGGAGAGGGAGAGAGATTGAGAGGTTTTTTTCCCATTAGTGCACATAAAGAGGACCTGGGGAGGGAGGTGCTCTATTGCTAATTAAACTGTCAGGGCTGACAGAAGAGGCAGCAGGTGGCTCCATTTCTAAAGCCACAAAGGGCATGCAAGTCATTTCAGTTTGAATCAACCTTAGGGTTGAGGTTTTTTGGATTTCTTTTCTCCTCTCTCCCCTCCCCCCCTTTTCCCTTCCTTTCTAAATTAATATTTTTTCCAGCTTTTCTCCTGTTTGCAACAGAGAGAGGGCACATTTGCTACACTAAGCAGAGCACCATTTTTTTTGCTGGGAGAGGACAGCCTTCCTGAAAGTAGTGTTTGAAGGGGAGGTGGGGAGGCAAGTACCTTGACCTAATCTGAAACCTGATCTCTGCTGCAGCTCAAAACTTCTACACTTAATTTATTAGGCTGGAGAGGATTTTAGGCAAACCTGTAAGGAAATGATATTTCACATGCATTGTTTTTTTGAAAGAATAGATCCCATGGAGGGCAAATTGGTCCAACAGCTGCATTTGATTTGGTAAAATAACTAAGAGGGGGATACAGGGCCCTGTAAGAAACTGTGGGGCGTGTTTAGCTTTAGGAGGATTTATCCGAGTGCAATTTGCCAGGCCAGAACTATTGATTGTTTTAGCAATTATGTCCCACAATCATGGTTTCAGGTTTTGGGTGGGTTTTTGTTTTCTTTTTTTAAAGAAAGACTTTTGAATTGTTATAGATACTTATACTACAAATCTGTTTCCAGGTATTAAACACTGACCTATTGTAAAAGGATTCCCCTCCTTATTCCCTTTTGCTCTTGAAATGCTAATGTGTGGATAATGTGTCCTTCAGTTGTCTGTGTTGAAGGGGCTTTCTTGTCCTCTTCTAACCCCAGATCTTCCCATTAAGTTTATATCCCCAATTGTCTGTGCATTACCTTCTCTGTCAAATGATATATAGAGCTTCATTCTTAATCTGCGGAGAGAGTCTTTCTTACGATACACTGAGATTGGTCATGCGGCTCTGTCTCAAACATCTAAATGAAGCTTTGCTCTGCTTCTCCCCAGGCAATAGTCTGCATGAAAGATTCTCTTTTTTTTTTTTTTTTTTTCCATTTTACTTTCTATTGGGCGTGCCAGCAACATCCACATAAAAGAGCACCACTTCCAAACAGTAAACAGAAAAGAATGATAAAAAGGGCTACTTTTTACTCCAAGGTGGAATTTTTGTGTTTCATGACCCAATGGTCAAAGCCCTGCCTTTGTTCAGGCACATCTCTTCCTGACTCCACTGGGAGCTGTACCTGATCCTCGAGTCTCAAGTTTCAAGCGAGAGGAGCTCTGCTTCCACTTACCAAAGTCGTTTTTGCAGAGGTTTTCCACGATGTCATTATCATCTTCATTTTTGTTTTTGCAGGCATCGCAGACCTTGGGTGCTGGAAATGCAAGCAACAGTCCCCGTCAGACCCGGGGAGAAAGGAACAGCAGGTGGCGTTGGGAACCCTATGGGAAACGCCAGCTTTCCATCCCTTCACTCCAGAGCCCGCTCCTTTCTCCCCCCAGCCCCGGAGCTGCCCGAGCACTTTGTGGCGCCTTATCCCGCTGCAGACTCGCTACAGGGGTCACGGTGGGCTTTTAAGGTCACGCCTCAACCAAAAGCTTTTGTTTTAACGGGTAAAAAAGTACAAGGGGAGTGGGGAGGGAGGTCGAAACACGACACAGAGCACCCCAGCTCCGCGCTACAGCGACGACTCTTGTACAAGGCGATCGACCCTGTTGGATGCCGGGCGGCTCCAGTGCCGAATCCCAGACCTTTTCTTTGAGGTTGGAGATGGGTGCAGGCCGGTGACAGTTCCCCGACGGTGCCTGCGGTTTCCCCGGACCCCTTGGAAAAGCCTCCCTGAGCCTGGTCTGCGGCCACCTCCCCGATCACCCCGTCCCGGAGCACCGGGGCGTGCTGTAACGCAAGGCAGACGCCTTCGCTCCCCCGTGGAAAGCCGCGGAGGGACCCCGCTGTCGGGGCGCCTCATCGGGGGCAGATGCTGCCGGTCCGGGGACGATCCGGCCGCTCCCTCTTACCTTCCCTGGTGACGGGGAGGATGTGGTCGCTGCTGGCCAGCGGGATGCAGAGGTCGTTGTCCTTGGGGAAGCGGCTGCAGTCCAGCATGTCGGGCCAGGGGAAGCCGAAAGCGGACATCACCGGGGCGCAGCTCTCCTTCACCTCCTCGCAGAGCGAGTGGCAGGGCTGGATGATCTCGTCCAGGTCGTCGATGCAGACGGGGGCAAAGAGGGAGCAGAGGAACTTCCTGGTATCGGGGTGGCACTGCTTCTGCACCAGCGGGATCCAGGTGGACGCCTGCTCCAGCACCTCCTGCACCGTCTCATGCCCCAGCAGGTTGGGCAGCCGCATGCTTTGGTACTCGATGCCCCGGCACAGCAGCATCGGGGCGGGAATGGGCTTGCAGTTGGAGCGCTTGTAGGAGAAGTCGGGCTCCCCGAAGGGGAAGAGCCCGGCGGCCGAGCCCATGCACTGGGACGCCAGCAGGAGCAGGGCGCAGAGGCGGCGCTGCATTTTGGGGCGCGGAGGAGGTGGAGGGGGGGCTGGCGAAAGGCTCGGGGGGCCGGGGTGACGGGGCGGGCGGCGCGACGCTACCTCAGCCGCAGGCAGCGTCCCCCAGCCCGGGCTCCTGCTGCCAGGCGGGGACGGAGAGTCTGAGCGAGATGCCTGGGCAAACGGGAGTTTTCTGGATTTTTTTGTATGCAAATAGCAGGGGGAGCGAGGGCTGGGAGGAGCCTGGTGACAGCCATCCAGAAAGGATTGGTCACTACTTTCTCGGTCTGCTTTTGCTCAGGGGGATTGTCTTTTGGCAGGAAATCCTTGCAAGGAACATTACCGTGCGAGCACGGAGAAGGAGGGAAAGATCCCGGCGAACAAAGAACCCCGAGGAGCTCCTGTGCCGGGCAGGGGGCGCGGGGCCGCCCTGGGCCGCGGGGAGCTGGAGGTGAGCTTTGCCTCTGGCACAGCTGCTGCGGACCTGCCCCCGATCCCGCCGGCAACCCCTGCCCACGTTTGGAGCCTTTGCTGCCAGCGGACGGGAGATGTGGCCGGGCAAGGGGCGAGGCTGGCGGCTCCCTTATCCCCCGGGGGGTGTCTGGTACCTCCGGCCCCTCCCTGCTGGGGAGCTGGAGCCGCAGGCAGCAGCTGTGGGCTGCCGGCACTCCCGACCCCACTCCGACTCGGCAGCGCCCGGCCCTGGGGGCTGCCAGGCGAGGCCCTCCTGCTGGCCACCAGCTCCTCTTGCCCTTGGCCCTCCCCTGCCTGGAGCGGGGGCCTGCAGCGGACCCGGGCCATACAGCCCCTGGATGGCCCCCGACTGCCAGTGGGGGATTTCCCCGAGTGGAAGAATCCAAGTGCTTTCGAAATACTAGCACGTTTTTCTGAGGCTAAAGCGCGGGCCTGGCTCCCCTTTAAAAGGCACATCCCTTTCCCTTCACTCCTGTCTTCACGTAGAAACTCCCTTAAAGAATTGTGTTTGTGTTGATTTAACACCAAGGGGAAGACAGCAGGCAAGGCGCTGGGATCACAACTCAGCTTCAGTGTGCTTTGGATAATTCTTGGATTTTTAGTAAAATTATTTATGGGATTATTATTGAAAAGAGTAGGCCTGTGTAGTATCATTTTGTGGTAAACCACATTCATTAATCAGCTACTGAATATTTCTCCTTACAGAGATGTTTTATGGGAAGCTAGCCTCAGCCATGATGACTTCTGTAAATTGCAGGATCTCTGTACATCCAGTGTCCCTACTGGGCTTCCCAGAGATTACTCATTGCTTGTGGCATAGGTAAGAGATGGGACCTGCAGCATTCCCACCAGGAAGGCACAGGTCTACCATGCTGGAATGGCTGCAGTGCTGCCCCAGGCAGGCTGCTGTCACACGGTGAAGTCAGTGCCAGCTCTTTCAGAGATTCCAAGATCCCTTCCAGTGGGCCAAGATGATGAATGTAATCTAATAGTAGGCCAGCTTCTCTCCTGAAGTTGTTTGATACCTGGAAAATAAACGTCCTGAATGTCTAGTATCACTTGTGGTAAGGCTTAAAAGTAGTTTATTTCTTACAGCACCACATATTCTTGCCATTAATTACCTTTAATCAGAGCACACGTAAGCTGCTAGCCTCAGTTGCCTTCCATAGGACTAAGCCCCACTGATGGCTTTTGGTGCCCATTTAAAGCCTATTTTGCCAAGTGCCAGAGGCTGTAGCCTTTGTCACTTGCCAGGAACGTCACTTCCAACTCCTAGTGCTGGTTCTACAAGCCCCTGTCCCCAAACTCCTGTTTGGCGGAAGGAAATCTACCAACAGGTTTGTTCTTACCCTGAATGATTGGGCTATTCACCAGGTCTTTGTAAAATGGACAAGCTTGTGGTTTGTTTTTCTCTCTCCTTTTTTTCACTGCTTCTCATTTTTTGGAGTCATTGATATCCCTTCAGGTGGATTTCTGCACGATTGGAAGAAAATTTGCCTGTTCCATAAATTAAGCTACTTTCCACGGATGCAGGCTAGGCTATGTGGAAGCAAAGACCTAAATCTGAGCAGACTGTTTAGACTAGAGATAATAACCATTCTCTGTGGTGGAGGATGAGACACTTCCGACAGAAACCTGCTCATTCTTTTCACCAGAATTGTTTGTTTGTTTCCAGCCCACAGGAAATAAGCAGAAAAACCAAACGTTTTCGTGGACTAAGCTTTGTTTTGAAATAAGGTTTTATTGAGACCTTATTATTTCCATTTTTAATGACCCCCGGTGAACTCATTTACTCTAAGTTTGAAATGACCGGAGATCACGTAAACAAAACCAGACCACACCTGCAGACCCGAGCAATCATTGGTGTCCTCGCTCCGATCCCTTGCAGGTGAAAGCGCCAGAGGGCGAGGCTGCCGTCAGCGCTCCTCGCTGCCAGCTGGGGCACGGCGTTCCCGAATGCTGTTCGCCGTGGCTGCAGGACAGCAGTGCTCCTTCACCATGACCCCAGACGCCTTCCCAGGGTGCGGATGGGGCTGTTTGGGCTGCCCCCGGCTCTCGGGGCCACACGTCGGGGCCGGGCGTGCCATGTGCCCGGCACGGCCCGGGAGCGTCCCCGGGGGCCGCCAGCGGGTGTGTCCCGCGGCACGCGCCCGGGCCAATAAACATCCCCTGTCTCACGCTTAATTGGGAGCGGGGCCGGCGAGCGGGGCCGGCCCTCCGGCCCCCGGGGAGTTTAACCCCGCGGGCCCCGCCCCGGCTCTCCACGGTAGTGCAGGGCCCGCTGCCGCCACGTAAGGCGCTGAGATCCACCTCCCATGAAGGCCATCGGGGTGGAGGCTTGGGCGACCTGGTCCGACCTGGCAGGAAGCAAACAGGACTGCACTCCTAAAATGGGATGATGTATTAAGGTACACTTTTTTTTTTTTTTTTTTTTTTTTTAGCACATTAAGATGTTTTTTATTGTTTTATAGGCAGCATAGGCTTTTGAGCACCCGTAAATTCATCAAGTGCCATGGACAGTTAAGCCACTTTAAAGCCCTGAAAGTAGCATAAGCGTTTAAGCCACTTTAGATGTTTAAATCTGTATAAGCTGTTAAAACGCCTTTAATCCTCAAGTGCTTAAATCACGTTAAACCTTGGGAGTTAGGTGAGAGAATGAGCTGCCTGGAAAGAAAGACCTCAGCTCCAGTTGCCCCCAGCCCTCAGTTACCTGATGGATGGTGGTGAAAATGAATGAACTGTGGGGAGTCCTTGGAACTTGCACTCAGTTCAGTGTAGCACTGTATTCTAAGGACTATGCCTGTTCTGTGCCCTTTAAGTTAAAACAGTGGTGCTGCTTCCCCTTGTTTTCAAGCCTTGATAAGAACTATGAATTTCTGTATATTTTTCTGACCAGTCCGGAAAGCCGAGATTTGGAAAAGGGAAAATGTATTGACATTTGCCTGTCTGCTAAAGAATAGGCCAGACGCTTGTTTTAACACAGGCAGCAATAAAGAATACGAATTTGTTAACCTGTGTCATACTTTTCTGTTCTTTCTGCTTTGAGATCACTCAGTCCCTTACCTGGCTATGTACAGTATGTGGGAGCCTCTTTGCTTTTCCCTTCCCCCGACCCTATGAGAAGCTTTGGTGATGTGATGAGCTTTGAGGCAAAAGCTGCCATCACTGATGGCTCCTCCAGCCTGGGTCTCACATTCCTTCGTCACCAACCTGAGGGTGTCATTGTCCTTTTGGGCTGCAGAATCATGGGATAGCTGTGGCAGGAGGGAGCCTCTAGAGACCATTTAGTCCAAGTCAGTGCTCCAAGTTCTGGGTTTAGCCGTGTGGCTTGCAGTCTGACACTCCTGAGACCACTCTGGGAGGCCTGCACCCTCACCTGGGAGGCTTAACTCAAGGCTATGCCTCAACCTTGCTCCCCTCCCTGGAGAAGATGTTGAGCTCCTCCTTTCAGCTCCTGGGCAGCCCAGAGATTGGTTTCCCTTCATGAGAGATGGTGAGACTAGGATGGGTGATTTGCCACTTTGAGAGCAGTGATTTGCAAAGGGAGGCATGGATCCATGGAGGGCAGCCAAGCCTTACCTAGCACAAAGCACCCACCTTCTCCAAATTCTGGGTGATGCTTTCACCCCTGAATGGAGTCCAGCTCCACTGACTGCTGAGAGTTGCCAGGCCAAGCAGATTAGGGGAATACAGACCTCAGGGTATTTCTAAGCAAAAAAATGGAGCTTGAGGACTTGCCCTTACCATTGTAGAGGAACAAAAGACCTGTGGCTTTTTAGCTCATTCCCTTCAGCTCATAAAAGGACAGTGATGAGGACAAAACTGGTTTTCTCACCACGATGAAAACATAGAAGATTGCTGCTTGCCTTTAAAAATGGTCTCCAACATCACACTACAGAAATATTATTACTGTTTAAATCTCATAGTTGAATTTGACAGGAAAAAAAATAGGATTGCAGAGATTTTGATATGAGGCAGCTCAGCAACAGATCCCTCCTGTTGCTGTTTCGGTGGCTGATAAGGTGGAATTTAACATTTTCCAGATCCAGACTGGGCAGCAATCTTGTTTTCTGTTGCCACAACATTTAAAGTTCCATTATCAAAAACTGCACGTGCTGGAGATATATCTTCCTCTCTTCCCCCCCTCTTCTCTGGAAGGAACCATTAAAAAATAAGCTGCCCTGTCCTTTGCTTTCCATTTGGAATGCTCGCTGAAAATGCAGCAGCGAGCGTGCTCGAAAGGTGTTGAGGATGTGCCTGAGCGGCACAGGGGAAGATCTTCCTCGGGCGATGGCAGAAGAACCTCTTGGTGGCGCTTCTGCACACTGTGTCGCGTTTTCCTTTGCCCGGTGACACGGGGTATCGATCGTCCCCCTAGAAAGACGATGCTCTGTATTTCTGCTCGCTGCCCTTCTTCTCTAGAAATTCTGTTTGGGGACTGGAACTCCAGGCCATCTTTAGTCAGGGTTTGATATCACGGAAGGGAAAGATCAAGTTGAGGCTGATTACTTTCAAATGGAAATTAAACCGAGTCACACACAGTTTTCTAGGTTTTCACATTTATAACTATTTTAATTTTAGTGATCATTCCCTCAATCGTTTCCATGCATTTAGTATCTTTAAATTTTCTTTTTTTTTTTTCCCAGTTTGGAATATTTTCTGAAGGGACATTATTAAATATTATTCCAAACTTCTGCTTTTTAATGTTGCTTTGTACTTTCCATTTATACGAAGTATAAATATAGGTGCTTAGATGTTATATTATGCACACACACACACGCCTATATATAAATCCAGATTTATTTGTATGCTAGTACTTCAATAAATTATGATCCTTCAAATTTATCAGACATGTATCTATATCTGGCTACAGTTTTTGTCGTGGTGAGCATTTTTGCTTAAGCAGAATTTCTGTTTGTAATTACCATTCCCTTTACTATCTATCTAATCTTAGTGCTGGATAGCAAAGGTAGCAGAACCATGCCCTGGAGGACTATAATTGCATGGTACCTGGTTTTCCTAGTGTATTTTGTTTAAAAAGCTGTAATGTAATAAATCTTTCCTTTCTTTCCCCCTAGCTGCTATTTGCAGCCTGGCAGTAGCTAGCAGCTTGAGCAGAGAGCGGGGCCCCACGCTGTGAGCCATACAAAAGGACAGGGTGTTTATACACACGTTCCTGGGTTCTGCGTGGGGCACGGGTGCTTCAGGTGGGGAGGAAGAACTGCTGCCTCCCTCTGGGCTGGGTGACAGAGGACAGAAATACTGCCCTCAGTGGCCGCGTTGTGAGTTTTGCTGTTGTTACTCTCGTGAGAGGTCTAGGTCCAAATTTTACTCCCTGTTAGGACTTTGGCAGGTTTTGGCCATTTGCGTCCAAAGTTGCCATTAGTACTTCCCTGATGAGTGGCTGAAGCTGTGGGCGTTGGTGAACTTTGGTGTGGATCTGTGTGCTGGGAGGAGTCACGTAAATCTGCAGATGCATGGGCAAAAATAGCCACTGACTGCTCTGCTTCTGCAGTGCTTAACAGAGAAAACTGCTGTAAATGAGCGTGTGAGTGAGGCAGGTATAGAAATTCACTTTCAGAACTAAGTGCTTCTTGCAGGGAAATGGTCAGATTTGCCGTTAGATAGCTAGTCTAATGTCCTCAAGGTTTGGACACCTGTTACTTGTCAAGGGAAATTATTTTAAAATAATAATAATTTGTAGTAAAACATTTTAAAAAGCAAAATCAAGAGAACATGTTCCCCAAAGCTATGCTATTTAAAATAAAGCAATGAAACAGTGGTGTGAGATTGATCTAATCAGCAAGTCTCTGTATTGCATTGGAGTTAAATTACACAGTGATTCAAATAATCAAGCTAGTAGGCACATAATCAGTAATTTAAATATATTTTCAGACTCTAGAGTTGGTATTTCCAAATAATAAAAAAAAAAATCCAAAAGTTTGAAGTAGCTAACCCAGAGGCAGTCTGCATGACATGGCTTATGATGTGTTGGTATTACATTTGCAGTTTTCCCAAGTTTGGAAATAACTGAGAAAAAGCAGGCAACTTTCATTTTACCTGTATTCAAGGAATATATTAAAACTTTTGTTCAACATCTCAAATTTCGTCTTTCCTCTAATATTCTGCTTTTAAGCTAGAATTGTACAGTTTTACCTTCCTGAACTTGGTGCAGAAAAGTAAAGCTGAAGAGTCTTATAAAGGAACTCCTGTTTGAAATACATTATAAACATGCTCTTCTCCACATGTATTTTTCCTTTCTTGGCACATGCAAATGCATACCTGTAATATAAGCTGAGGTAAGTTTAGAACTCTCTAGCACATTTATTGATTATTTTGGTGGATTTCCATATTTTAAATTATTAATTTGTTTCTGTAAATTTCTATATTTTCAGTATTCCCAGCTCTCTGTTGACTGTGGGATTAATCCATTTTAGCTGCCTTCCACCCAAATCATTTGTTGTTGCTTGGTCTTCTGTTCTGGTTGGAACTGCTAGTTTTGAGGGAAGTGAGGGTCTTGCATCCCATATTTCCAGTTGATATGTAGTTGGGTTGACTTACTTTCTGCAAGGAAAACTTTATTTTTGGAAAAAGTGTGAGAATCTATTTCTCTGGTTTACTTGTGTAATATTTTTTTTTTCCCTAGAAGATTTCACATAAAACAAGGTTTGTTTAGACCCTGTAAGTAAAGTTGTAGGAGAAAGTGTGTCAGGGTCAGTTTAGAATTAATATTTACATCTGTGAATAATTAGTGAAATCACGTTGTTTTGAGTAGTTTTATAAACATTAAAAATAAAAATACCATGGTTTACAGACATGCATCCTTTGCTACTTAGTGTACAGAGTTACACATTTGGGGCTTGGAAGAGTTCACGCTGAAATGAGCTGAACAAAGCTGAAACCCTGTTGCATTGTCTTCATTTGGTTTGGTTGAAAATGATGAAGTTATGTTGAAAATGGTGCTTGAAATATCAGACTAAACCCTTAAGAATGGCAATACCAGTTCCCTTTACCCTGGTGTGCTGTCACCTGTGTTTTGTTCTTTTTTGCTTCTCTTTCCCTTACGGTGACTTGCCCCTGTGGATGCTGTGACTTCACCTGGCGCTGTGCTGCACAGTCTGCCTGGGTGTGCCCCTCATAAGAGCAGCTAATTGTGGGCTGGGGTCATTAGCCAGTTCAAGGTTAGAGCTTCTTGTAAAGAGCTGCCATTCTCTCCTCCCACCCTCGAGCGTTTGTAATTCCGACACCCTATGTATACAGTAGTTTTCTGACAGAGGTCACTGGCTGGTCGAGAGAACCATGAATCCATGGAGAGCATTCCTAGGGCGTCAGCCTTCCCCACCCCAGGGAAGGACTGAGAGTGTGATGTGCAGCTGCTGAAGGTGTCCTGCATAGTCCTCTGCTTGACAGGGAGCTTGGAGGCACAATCTACTGCCCTCCACACACGTCCCCTCCTCATGATTTCTGGTGATGGGGTCAGTGACGTTGTCCTGCTGTTGTGTCATCTAATTAACCATCTTAACAGGGATGTTCCTCTTCTGCCACTTCAAACAAGATCTCCTAACAATTCCCTGTTGGCTCCTGCCTGACCACATGTTTTGGGGTTTCTCCCTCTGCTTAGTGTCACTGGACATGGGCAGGTTACAACACTCTTAACCTCTCCCTTTTACTGTAGAAGTATCATCCTCCAGCTGTGGCTACTGAAATCTAGAATGCTGTGGTCAGAATGGAAAAAATGAGAAGGAGAACCTTAGGGGAATACAGGCCCTGGTGAGGAGTGCTATCAGTTCGTGTGCTCCTTGGTTCCTGCTCTTGCACTCTGGACCTGGTTGTGGTTCACCTGAGATGTAATTAACCAGATAAATGATAGGCAAGATGGAAGGAATGTGTGACATTTGCATATATGGGTCTGTAACTTCAGTTTCCACATGAAGATGTGCAAACTTTTGCCCAGACCAGGGGACTGGTGCACAGTTCTACATGGGAAATGCAGAAGATTCTAAATCACATAGAAAATTGTTGTTATTCTTTGGCCATACACCAGTCTCCATCTCTATGGAGATTTGTCCTGAGATTCCGAGGAGGGCTTGAGCATTAGGTCTGTGTTGCCTGGTGTAATTGTACTGGTTATTTGGATACCTTCCTTACTCATGCTCTAGGCCGGACTGGCAGGGCTGAACAGAATTTGAGTAGCACTTCTGACAGCAAAGGGAGAAAAAATCATGCTTTACAGAGTAAACTCATTAGATATATTCTTCTGTGCTTTTGAACTCCTCTGACAACAAATTTCCCCCCTTTGCTATCTACCAGAGCTCCAGAGAGCTAAACCTGTTCCTGCTCACTGAAAAGCAGAGCAGCTCTGCAATGCATTGCATTAAGGGGAAGGGAGGGAACAGGTGAACAACCCTTCCCCCCAAAACCTAGTATAAATAAATATGTATTATGGTTTTCAAAGCATCTTTTTTCTTCTTCTTGAAGTATTTCTTAGAACAATTATGTGAGAAATTTGTTATATGTGGGGATTTTGTAATAGCAAAGTGAATTAGCTGTTTGCAGACCTGCTCCCCTCCGTAAATGGGAACATGCCATATGACAGTGGGCCAGATTTTACTGTTCTAGGCATCACTGATATAGCTGTTTATTCTCTGAGCCTGGAAGAGAGCCAGCAGGATTTAGTTTTATGAGGTTTAATGTAAAGGTGTTGTATTTCATGAGATGAAATCATAACACAGTGGGTTTGCAAGAATTCTGGAAGATTATTTTTTCAGAGTGTTGGCAAGCACGATTCTCCTGTGAATTATGTGTCTAAAAGAGAAATATAGATCTTCTTTCATTGGGTTGAAATGATAACTAATCCTTAATCCTTCCTAGATGGCCTGTGTCATTAATGCTGGCTGTGCATTTAAAATGTGTGCAGGTAACAGCTTTAATTCTCTAACGCTATGCAGTGCACAGCTGTGCTATAGCCATAGGGGCTAGCCACATATTTGAAATGCCTGCTGTTATTTTTGGGATATGTCTCTGAATTTTGGATGCTTTTTGTCTCTTGATTTTGTGAAGAAGAAAGAGAAGCATCTGGCATCTCTCACCTATTTATAGTTGTAGAAGACCTATTAGTGTTATTATCTCTATCTACAATATCTTTGTGAATGCTTACCTCATGCTTGAACACATTCTCCTTTGGCTATTTGCTGGTAGAGAATGATAACTTGAGCAGTTTCTTGAGGTTTCCCTTCAGATCTGCCTTGTATATTAAGCAGGTGAATGAGATTGTACTTATTTAGCAGTGTTGGTTCCCAGCTACTTTTCTCTGCTTTGTAGCAGTGTGTGTGTATGCTCCCTCTTTACCTTGCCTTGTTCTGGGAAAGCAGAAGGGTGGTTCTATGAAGGAGGTACAGGGCTGGCAAAAAAAAAAAAATCTTCTATTTTCAGCTTTGCTTAATTCAGTGAGATTTCAAACAAATTGTTGCAACTATCTGAGTAAGTTTTGTTTTATGGCAAAGGGGATTTTGACATTTTTAGGGCCAATCCACTAATACTTCAAGGCCCCAGCACTGACTTCTAAAACTTTCCTCATTATTTAGCCCATCACACAGGGATGCTCAGCCCTGTCACCAGTCTAAGCAGGGCTAAGGTTTGGCTGTATGAATATTCACAGATAAAGTAAAACCCCTCAGTTGTGACCTTATAGGACAATATATCCTCTGCTTATGAGGGAGGTTGGCATCTTGCTCCTTGAAGCTAAATATTTTGAAATATATTATATTAAATATATATTATTTTTAAAGATACTTAGGTTTTTTTTATTTCATAAAGAGGGGACAAATTCTGGCTGTTTTGGCTTTATTTTTTGGAACTATTTTAGGAGCATTTACATCATAATGCATATTTGAGCTTGAGTCACTCACTGGTAATATCATGCTGTTTGCTTTGCATGTGGTGTGAAGAAGTAATATGCCAGTTACTTCCTTGACACTCATCAGTTACTTTATTCTTTTGNATTATTTTAAAGATACTTAGATTTTTTTTTATTTCATAAAGAGATGACAAATTCTGGCTATTTTGGCTTTATTTTTTGGAACTATTTTAGGAGCATTTACATCATAATGCATATTTGAGCTTGAGTCACTCACTGGTAATATCATGCTGTTTGTTTGCATGTGGTGTGAAGAAGTAATATGCCAGTTACTTCCTTGACACTCATCAGTTACTTTATTCTTTTGTTCATGCTGAAACTGGAGGTGATAGAAATGTACAGCTATGTGTTACTTTTTGGGTTAGATTTGCATAAATCAAAATAGGGCCTGACTTACTGTGATGACACTAAGAAGTAGCGTTATCCCCATTTGTGGCTACCAAATCAGGACTGTTTTTAAATTTATTCCCTTCTCTAAATTGGCAGTTCATTATGGGGGATGCTGTTCAGTATTTGCAAACATACTCCTTCGGAGGAGGGGATCTTATGCACTGCAGTATTTATGTGATGGCTGGAAGCTTAAGCACAAGGTATCTTCCAGCCAGGCATCCATAAATCAAGCTGTGCTTTTGAAGGTGTAAGTCTGTATATCCCAAATTGTGACTTACTATGTATCAACTCAAATGTAGTCATAATTATTGGGTGCCCTTTAGCCTACAGATGAAATGACTGGAAAAAAAGAGGATGGGCTTGACTATATAGAGAGAAGCTTCTTCCTGACTCAGGTTTTGTTTTGCTCATGTTTCACGGAAAAAAATTTCACTGAAAAACCACTGCACAGAAATGCTTCCAGAAATGTTACAAGCCACAGACTAGTATGAAGTAAAGAATATTTTTAACTGTGACCGCCTGATCGGGTAGAAGGAGGTGAGGCTTTCAGACAGCTGGAAGAAGTCTCTAGGCCCTAGTTCTCATAGCAGGCTTTGGACACCCCAACATCTGCTGAAGCAACAACACAGCTGAGCACACAAGCAACACAGGAGGTTTCTGGAGCTCATTCATGGTAATATCCTGACACAGGTGATGCAGCAGGCAATGAGGGGAAATGCTCTGTGGGACTGGCTGGGGAGGCACAGGCCAGGGGCAGCTTCGGCTCTCGTGACTATGAGATGGTGGATCCTGAGATGAGGAAGCAAGGCAAATAACAGGACCATAGCCCTGGACTTCAGGAGAGAACACTTGACCCTGTTCAGGGTCTTGTTTGGAAGAATCCCATGGGATATGAACCCCGAGAGATGAGGTGTCTGGGAGAGCTGGTAGTTTTGTTTTTTTTTTTTTCCAGGATCACATTCTCAGCGTTCAAGAGCAGTCCATCATTGTGAGCAGGAAAACCAAGCAAAGGCAGCTTGTTTTCCTGCTAAGAGGCCTGCACTGAAGAACAAGTTGCTTTTTAACTAAATTCAAACACAATAGGCAGCATGCATAAGGTAAAAACAGGGGCAGGTAACCCAGGAGGCACATAGAGATGATGTCTAAGCATGCAGGGATGGGGTTAGGAAATCCAAAGCCTGCTTGGAGTTGAATCTGACAGAAGACATGAAAGGAAGGGCTATTACAGATACATTGGCAGTAAGTGGGAGACAAAGAAAAATGTGGCTCTGCTTCTGAATGGAGCAGAGGACTTGGTGACAAAGGGCACAGAAATTCCTGAGGTTCTCCATGCCTTCTTCATCCAGGTCTTCTCTGGGGCCAATTCTGTTTAACCTCTTCATGAATGACCTGATAACTGATACAGAGTACACCCTCATCAAGTTTGAAATAAAATGTATCATCATCTCAGGTGACACAAAACTCAGGAGTGAGAGAGACCAGATGGTTGTGCTGTCATTCAAAGGGACCTCGATAAGCTGGAGTAATGGGCCATAACAATCACACGATGTTCATGAAAGCAAATTGCAAAGTCCTGCCCCTGAGGACAAACAAGCCAGGGCATCAATGCGTAATAGGGATTGACCATCTGGAAGGGGACTTGGGACCTGGAGGTCCTGGCAAACACCAAGCTGACTGTAATCCAGCAGTGCATGGTTGTGGCAAGGAAGGCTAACAAGTACTGGGCTGTTAGGAGAGAGGTAGCCAGCAAGTGGAGGGAGGTGGTCCTGCCCCTTTACTCAATACCAGTGAGGCCTGAAGTGCTGTGTCCAGTTTTGGGCTCCCCAATAAAAGTAAGATGTGAATTTACCTGAGAGAGCCCACCTGAGAGGGCCACAAAGATGGTAAAAGGATCGGAGCGTCCCTCCGGTGAGGAAGGGCTGAGAGAACTGGGACTGTTCAACCTGGAGAAGAGAAGGTTTGGGAGGATCTCAGCAACATTTATAAACACCTGAAGAGAGGATGGAGTCAGGCTCTTTCCAGTGGTGCTCAGTGACAGAACTGCAAGCAATGGACACAAACTGAAACACAGGAGGTGCTGTCTAAACAAAATATAAGACTTTTTCAGTGTGAGGGTGGTCAAGCACTGCAGTTTGCTCAGGGAGGTTGTGGAGTCTCTGTCTTTGGAGATATTAAAATCCTGACTGGACATGATCCTGGGCAACTGACTTTGTCCCTGTTTGATCAGTGGGGTTGGACCAGGTGACCTCTAGAGGTCTCTTCCAACCTCAAGCATTCTGAGAGTCAGTGCACCTTCAAAGCCACAAGGAGTATGGCTGTGTGGGATAGATGGAGCCAGCAGTAGCTCTGCTGGAGAAACTGGTGGTGAGGAATCTAGAATCACCATTCTGGAGCAGTATAATTGACTGTGGGTTTTGAGGTTTTGGAAACACCATGAGTACACAGGCTCATATTCTGGGAGAGCATAAAACATAGCACTAAGCATCCCTTGGTAAAAATAGCTAAAAGCTAAAAGCCTATCTTTCTCATAATAACATGACGGAACATGAAATGTGCTTTTCCTTGGAATTCCAATTTTCTATGATTTATTTTGTCAGACCGTAATCAGAAATAGATGCCTTATCAGAGTCTGACACAAGTGAACTGTAGTCCAGGAGGAATTCTAAGATCTCAGAACAGAAAACATGGTGTTGTTAATATGTTTTATTGAAGACAAAGAGGAGTTGCAAATACTTCCAATTATGGGTTATAGGGGAAAGTGAAAAGGTTCTAGAAGGTAGCCAATGTCAGAGCCATTATTCGTCTCTACCGGTCACTTAAAACAGAAAATTATTGTTGTCTCTTGTTAGGTTTTTCAATTTTCCCCAGTTGGTATGTAAGAAGATAATGAATAATGAAATTACATTAAAATGAAAGATGTTCATTTTTTTGATAATGGGCCTGAAAGGAGAATGTGACTGTGAAAATATTGGGAGGTGACTATAGTTTTCAGAAATTAGATTCCTCTCACAAAAATTTTAAAGTATGGAAAAATATTGCAGCTTCGTCTGCTTTGGGAATGAAATATATAGGGCTTCAGAGGAGATGAAACCTTCTGGTTGTGCCAAATGCAGTCCTTACCCTGACAAATCTTCAGGGCAGTTGTTTATTCTGTGTGCTCCAGCCAAATCCTCCAGCCCCCTTGGGTAATGGCACCCTTTGGATACAATCTGCCATTTGTTAAGTGCTTTTCTGCAAGGAGCCCTTTTTTATTACACTGAATTGCTCAAGCTTTGCTGGAAATCCCAGGTTTTGTCTGTGCTCGTATGCGTGGATATACTTGCAACGATTCCTGTGTTTAACTGTTCCCTTGTGTGAGTGAACATTCAGTGTGTACTGCCTTCTGTGTGCTTACACACGTTTGGGTTCTGTGGGTGAGAGTGTATTCTGGCTGTGTGTGCAGGCATGTGCAAGCACACGCACATGCAGAGGAAAGGCTGGATTTCATACAATAACTGTTTCATACAGAAACTGTTTTCTTGCCATTTTACACAGCCACAAGGCATGCATTCTCCCATTACAGTGCATCTTCAGAAGTGTTTCTCTTCCATTTTGCCAAGGGAGAGAGGGAAATTTTTATCGCAGTCATGTACAGAGATCTGTTCCTGAGCAGTGTAACCTGCTTTCCTACCAAGCGTTCTACATCCCGTGCTGTAAACCCACGTTGTGGATTGCACACCATCTCTAGTCTCCACTGCTCTCCCTCTGCCCAGGGAGTGTGGATGTTCTGGCAGCTGCTGCTAGCTGTGGGAGCACTGCTTTGGGTTTCTGTCCCCTGCTTATCTGGCAATCTTCAAACCGAAATGTAGTCTCTTGGCTGCTACCCTTCTGTCAAATGTTAATGCCATTGGCCAGTAAGAAAAAAAAATAGGGAGAGGAACTGGAGACACTTTCTCTAGAGCTATGTAAGCCCCACCTCTTTCAGAAATCAGGGTTGCATCCAGGGATTTGAGGTAAGAAGGTCAAGGGGCAGGCAGTGTGTTGGCATAGAAGATATCACTACTGTATGAAATATAGAAACAATAATGACATTACTTCCTCTTTCCTCTTTCCTCTTTCCTCTTTCCTCTTTCCTCTTTCCTCTTTCCTCTTTCCTCTTTCCTCTTTCCTCTTTCCTCTTTCCTCTTTCCTCTTTCCTCTTTCCTCTTTCCCTTCCTTTTCTCCTAGCAATGAATCAAAGAAAATCAGAAGATTAAATAAGTGACATATGTTTTTTTCTTCTGTAATTCATCAGCTTTTCCATTGCAAGAATGTCCCAGACTTTTGGAACCCATCTGTTCAGTTACAATAAACCCGAGTTTCAGCCTCCTGTTGTCATAACAATTCTCTCTGCAGGAGCAATAGGAGCTGGAGTGATTGATGAGATCTCAACTTACTATCCTTTTTCAGCCCAGGAAGAACACAGTGCTGGGATAATTGACCTATTGTTTCAGCTCAACGTGTAGGCAGTCTAGCAGATAAAAGGCACTTTGCATCTCCCAGCAGTTCTTCTCTGGTGGAGCTGTGCTGACTTGAAGTTGGCTTTGTATGGATGTGGATGGGAAGTCAAAATCAGGTTGCTTTATTTTAACTGACACAGAATAAGGGGAGAAGTTGCTATAGGCAATCATAACCGCTCAAGTTTGGAAGTGATATCTTGGGTAGTTTCTGTGGAACAAGGGAGGAGTCCCTACTGGACAGGGAACTTTGACCCCAAGGTTTAATACAGAAATCTTTTTGACTGTAGTTGTGCAAGGCAAATGGGAGCATATGTACTCAAGAAAATATTTTATTCCAATAGCAATTGTCACATCAGACAAGAAGTGGCTGAAACAGTGTTCTGTTTTTACCTGTGTAACAGGACATAATGAAGAGGCTGGAAGTCTCATGTCCCTCTCTTGTTTATTAATTTCTTTTTCTTTGGGGTTCCTTCCTTTTTCTCCAGCCCTTTGCCTTAGCCTTCTTGCCTGTTACATGCAGAGTGTATTAACTACTCTTTCATATGAAGAAGAGCTGTCAAGCCTTCAATAAGAATATCAGCTGCTCTGTTCCTGGTCATTCCTCCACAAACAACAGCTAATAAATCCCCATCACTGAAAAGGGGCATTGCAATGCTGTGTAGAAGTCTCTGGGAGGTTTAATTTTGATCCCTTAAATTTGCATGGTGACACAAAGGCTATAGGGTCATCATATAGTCTGGGAGGTAACTGTCATGGGAGAGTTTTGGCTCCTGAATTCCCATATATCATTTGAGGTGGGTGTTCTACAAATCACCAGCTGGTGTCACAAAGAGGTAATGGAAAGCAAAGCATATCCATAAGATGCCATTTCCCCCCATCTGTTCTCTAGTAGGATGCCACTAGCTATTACTCCACTGTGCCCTAGGAGATCTAAAATAAAGGATTTTAGACCTAATCGCAAATTTTGTGTCTCATTCCAAGAAGTGGAATCTGTGTGTCCAGTTGTGCTGGACATCCAAACTGGTGATAGAGCTTCACAGTAGTAAAGGTATTATTCCAAAACTCTTGGGTGTAGATCACGTACCTCTGCAGACATTTTGGTAGAAGCCAAAGGAGCTGCCTGTTTTTTTACTCATTTACTCATGGGGCTTGGAGAGAGCTGTGGGAGTTGGAGTGAACCTTCGCTGAGTAATTTCTTGGACTCTGTAGGGGAATGTATCTGCCTGAAGGGAAAGGGAAAACCAGGGTTTTAAGGAAGATCACAATCTGACTTCTCTTCAATCTGTGAAACTAATACACTTCTTATGCAGAGCACCTCGAGCTTTGGGGTTTTCGGTTCCTGTGAAGATGTCTGGAGTGTTTTCTTTGTGGTACAGCCTATGCAAGGCTCTGTTGATGAATTAAGTAATGTTCAAATTTTATGTGAAAATTTGTGCAATTATCTCTCAGAGCTAAGGGGAAGGCCAACATGCCCATCTTTGATCAAATGCACATGGTTTCATTTTCCACACTTCCGCACATGCGAAATTGAATGTTTTTTAAATTGCACTTGCATAGAGATTGCTCTATGCACTAGGCAAGCTTTTTGATACATGAGACTACTACATGATCCAGTGTGAGCTGTGAACCACTGATACCTTCTGCAATTTTTGATACAGAGACTAAGTGCCATGCCCTTGGAAGCATGATATAGCTGCATGAGTTTAGGTTTTAGTTTCCAAAGTGTGCTAATAGAAGGTTCTTCTAAATACTGGAGAATACATCTTTGGCTAGCAGAAATTCTTGAAACCAATTTCCCTTTGCAAACCACACTCTGGTGATTCAGACTGAAGAATGCTTTAAGCCTTTTGTCTGTAAGGTACATGTCTAATGTAGGCTTCTGTTTTAATTTACTGCACTTGTAAGCAGGTTTTTCAAACTAGTCACAGTGGTCTCTTATAAATCACAAGAAATAGTCCACCCTCAATACCCTTTCCAGTCCTACCCAGTGAGTCAAGGCATGTCAAAGACCATTTTAGAAATCTTGAATAAATCTGACATTATGTTGAGACAGCTGTTAAATATATTTATTTTTTCCCCCAGGTTTCCTTTCCTTCACTATGAACAATGCAATTGTAGTGCTATTTTTAGCCCAACTTTTCATTTCAGTCATATGTATTTCTATCTTCCATGCACACTTAAGTTAATTTATTCTAACATGAAAAATACTGGGAGAGTCACTAACCCCCACAAAAAGTTTTTACAAGCTGAACTGGAGGCTAGCTGTTGCTCATATACACTCCAGATGCCCAAACCCACCATTAAAGGAGTAAAATCCAGATTTCAGGGTGCAGTCTGACTGTTATGTATGTCTTCCCTGAAAACAAATGTCTCTTCAAAACAAAAATCTCAGCAGAGGTACCTAAAATAACCTCGTGTCTGAGGCCAGCTTGCTTCGGTGTGGAAGGGAGAGTGAAGTCTGTTGATCTTTCTACTTGTTTAACAGGATTTTACCTATCGGGAGAGAGTAGGGCTGTTGTGGGTTTTTTGGTGTGTTTGTTTTTACTAAGAAACCTGATAGGAAAAACAGAAGCCTGCTCCTGTTTGTCGCCCAGTCTTTCTGAAGTTGTTGGGAATGTTGGTGCTCCTCAATCATAAATGGATCACTCTTAGGTTGGTGACCATCTTCGCCTTCCCTTTTGCAAGTGCCCCTTTCTGCTCCTGGTTTTCCTTCGTAGGCTGGCCTGGAGGTGAGAATTTGAGATTCTCATGGTGTGCACGTGGGGTGAGATCCTTCCAGTCTACCAGGGGCTTTTTCCCAGCTCCCAAACACTTGTATTCTTCAAGAGGGATCAGGAAAGGTGCACTTCTGCATGAGGGCAGGGATGCATCTGCTGAGCTCAGGTGATTGGGTTGAGACCTGTGTTGCCCAGTGATCTGCTGGGGACCAGTGCATCACTAACGGTGAGTGGTAGTGAGTCAGGAATGGGAAAAATGATGTGGATAGCAGTAACCCTTCTGTGCTGGTAGCTAAGTGTATGGTATGGTCTGCTTTCAGCTTCTGAGTTAAGGAATAACATCACTAGCTTGGAAAAAAAGTGGAGAACTGTAAGTCCCCTATTGTTGCCTTTCCAAAGGGGATTAAATAAGACAATAACTAATAAATAATATAGAGAGCTTATGAGTCTGTCTACAATCGGAGTTTAAACAAAGAGGTCTGGGCTTCTTAAGTGCCTTCTCAAATGTGCAGCTTTCTGGAAATATTTCTTGCCAGAACATCCCTGGCATCGCAACAGAGACGGTGCTTCCTCCCCGAGCAGTGGTGGCCCAGCCGGGACAAGTGAGGGAAATGCCGGGGTGGTGGTGACAAGCTGGTGGCGCTGCGCCGTCCCTGTCACGGCTCTGTGTGTGGCCAGCACCGTGTGTGTGCTCGCGGCTGCACGCGTGTGCGGTGTGACCCAGTGCCACGTTCCGGGGACACCTGTGCCCGAAGCTGCCGCAGCCCGCCCCGCTGGCTGGAGGGCAGGCGCCGCACCCCAGCAGCAGCAGCAGCAGCAGCAGCACTGCGGTGCTGGCCGGCTCCCGCAGGGAGTGAAGGATCTGCGAGCGTGTCAGGCGCACTTGACTGCTGGGCACTGGAGAGAATCACAACATTAGAGAATTAACCAAGGCTATAGATAAAAATTAGGTTTTATGCCTACTCTGGGCATTGAGGGGCTTTGCTTCTTTTTTTCCTTTAGACCAGAGAGGGGAGCTCACCTGCTTTTTATTCACTGCCACCCTGCTCTCTGCACCAAAATGCATGCTTTCTGTAACCCATTAGGAAGGGTGGAAGACTTAGATGTTATTCATGTTGTGTCTGTGGCCCTCGCAATTATAAACTTCCTGAGATCAGAGGGAATAAATCCTTGCCAATTAGAAGGTCTTTTAATGTCAAGTTGTGACTAACAAACATCTGAGCTGCAGATGTGGTACTGTAGGTGTACCTGTTGCCTCGAACTTTTCTAGCATTAATTACTCTGGTGATTGTGGGTCATGGTTATGCACCTTAGCTATTTCTGAGGATGAAATAATGCATTTTCTCTTTGTTCCTTGTCCATTTGTGCAATGCAGAGATGTCAGCCCAGTTAAAAAAGCAAATTTGCGTTTCAGCCATAATTTTAAGCTGGATTAACAACTGCAAAATAATGCCATTTGCATGCTGTATGCTTTTAAAGGTGTGTTTCCGCAGCCACCATCGCCAGAATTCAACATCTTAACTAAAGAAACCTTACCATCTCGTAAAAATGAAAAATGGAGTCCCACTCCCAGCAGTGCACAAAAACACTGCTTGTACAGAACTCAGGTGGGTTTGGGTGCCAGGAGGTATCAAGGTCAGGCATCAGTGCTCCTATGATAAAGTTGAAACTCATTTTTCCTATGTCTAGAAACAGTTTTGAACATAATTGGAAACTCTGGATCCTAACTCTGAAATCTGAGACTGTCTGGCATCAGCACAGATTTTAATGACTTGACATCTCTTTGTTCACACCAGTATCCCAGGGCAAAACACCCCCATATGAGATGCTTTTCACTCCAAATTCATATCTTAGTTTCATGGCTGTGGTATTGACAGAAGTAGTTGATTAGTAATGGCCATCCCCTTTCTGTTCCCCCTGGCCTTGTTTCTCTCTTGAATAGAGTTTACATCTTTTTTTTTTTCTTTTTTGTTTTCCCTTGGCTTTACAGTAGTACTGCATCAAATGTTGCTCATAATCTTTTGTCCTAAGCATTTGAAGGCCTTTCATGAAGCCAGGGCCTCCATGCAATGAAACACTGACCCCACTGTGATTCCATCTGCAATGTGGTTTAATCTCTAACAGTTTCTTGCTCTGTTTGCCCACTGCACAGTTGTGTGTGTGTTTGGAGGTGAGAGAGGGGACAGGGACCATTGCTTGAAATCTTTTCTTTTCTCACTCCTAGTTTTCTCCTCATCACCCCTCTCCAAATTCTGAATTGCAAAATTACCCAAAGCAACCCAGCACAGTATAATGACGCCTGTGAGTGCAACCTCACCTTTTATTAATGTTAAGTATTTCTCTTGCTATGCTAATGTCTGGAAAGCATTCTGCAGATAGGCCATAAATTTCTTTAGAATATTTTCTTTGTGTTATTTTGCTCTCTGCCCTGGATCAGGAAGAATATGGTTCAAATATTAATTTTATGGTGTGTCTCTCAAGAGTGGATTATAATGTTCAATTATGCATTCCATCTGCAAGGCACTGGATGCACAATCCTGCATTAAATAAAAAAACCCAACGTGTTTTAAAGAAGAAACAGAAAGAAAGGATATGGCACATAAAAGCAATGGAAGAAGAGCCTTCCATTATGCTTGCCTTTGTGTAAAATCAGGGGGAGTTGTGTAAACCAGACAGAAGTCACATGTCTTAAAAACAGAGTTCGTACATGACTTAGATTATGTCATGCTATTAAAACCTTTCTGCAAGATACAAGTTTAGAAGATGAATGATGCCTCAGATAAATATACTGGAGGCCTTATGATGCACACATTTCACACACTCATTCTACACACCCATAGACATGTGTGCGGGTGTTCTGCTTTGCTCCATAAGTCCCTTAAAGCTCTGCCTCTGGGAAGCATCCAGTCACTGTGGGCAGGGAGAAGTGGTGCTCTAATGCTTGCAATGGCATTGTCTCCTCCTCAGGCTTCTCCCTACTGCAGGAAAGCCTGAACAAGGCTATGGCTTCTGTCACTATCTAGAGACATAAAAGTATAGTTATTTTGAATCCTTGTCCCCTTAGTCAAGGTTGGTGATTCAGGGTGATATTTGCTTTGGTGTTAAATGGCTATCTTTGTGTCATTCAGCACAGTGTAAATCTCCCTGATGATGCCACTCAAATTCTGTGTCCTCTCAAGAACATCCCCATTTTTCTCACAATGCTTTTTCATGTGGACTGTGAGATCTTGGTGGCTGTGAAACTTCTCCCCGCAGGAGCAGCTGGAACCAGGCTTAGGACTTGCATGTAGGTAACGAGGAGGCCTAGTGAAAGCCCACTGTTAAAAAGCAGGGCTCTGAAGCATGGCTGACTGGGGCAAAGGCAAATGCAGGGTGTCAGGCTGAAGTTCAGCAGCCAAGAATGTCTTCCAGGTGAGCCTAAGCGTAGAAAGAGACGGCCACTCTTCGGTGCAGATACTTTGAATGCCACTGAGAATGGGGCAGGGCAAGTCCTGGAGAGGGAGAAACCTGGTGGAGCCTGTTCTCTGCTCTCCCTTGGGACAGCAGCCCAAGTACTTCTCTGTGTGGGCACTCAACCATTCAGATTTACTAGAAGGAGTATTTCAACTATTCCTCCCCAGAGTGTCTGCTTTTTTCAGGAAAGCTCACTGCTTCTTTCTTTGGCACCTCCCCAAGTGCTCTTGGCAAAGCTGTCAAATGTGTCATTGTAATGGGAGGCCTCTGTGCCGCAGTTGGAGCAGCAAGAGCTGGCTGGGAAGTGCGGGGCCGGTCTGAGGAGGACTGGTTGCAGAGAGCTCTCAGCGGAAATCCTTTGACTCTGGAACTTGTTTGCTCTGGCAAACTCCCTATGCCTGTCTGGACATAAAGAGGGTTCAAGACACATGGCTTTTGTTTGGTTTTCCTGGAGGGAAGACTTTGCTTTTCATTTGGCTGAATTTCTGGGTGGTAGAGAAAGGGAGAGAGAGAGAGTGTGTGTGCTCCAGGCTGCACTGATCTGTGTCTTGTGTGAGGGTGATACTGGTGCTTTTCAGTGACCTTTTGCTTTCTGAATGAGATGTAAGTACCACAGAGGCAGGTTCTTCATATACCTTTGACAATGAAATAGAGATTAAAGTACATGAGGGAAGGTTTCTCTTGTTTCTTAGCTGCAGGTGGAGATCAGATGGGTGCTCTGTAGCTCCCAGCAGCCTCTAACTCCTTTTCTGCCACCTCTGGGTCTTCTGTCAGAACCTCACATGGCCCTGACCCACCCGAAGAGCTCTCAAGTGGTTAGGAACGGGAATTCATCAGAAGGTGTGGTGTGCAGAAGACCACAAGATCTCCATGAGGAAGAATTACCTGAGTGCAGGGAAAATCACTGTAAGGAGACAACACATATTCTCTAATGTATTGTTTAAAAAGTGGTGGTGGGTAGGAAAGCTTTGACTTTGCCTTCTAGAAAGACTGGTTATTTATTTGTGAAATATAATCATATGAGATAGTGCTTGTAATTGTAGACTTGTTCTGAGAAGATAAGACACAACATTTTGTTAATCTATGGATTCTGGAGAGACTCTGGTTTTTAAAAATGCTTTGAAACCATGCCATGCTGCTCATGAAAAGGCACACAAACTGAAACACAATTTAGCAGCAAGTCTGATCATCTTGTCTCCCCAAATCTAATCTGCCAAATCCTAGATCATTGCATTGTGCATTAGAGGCCATGTGGCAGGGAAAACAATCAACTTGAAGAGCATAATAAAGTGAGGTTGAGCAGCCCCTACCAGCCAGGGATGTTGCTGAAAAACAAATTGTGAAGAAGTGTGTTTTCAGGAGCATCATGTGAAAGGCTGAAGGTTTGCTATTCTGAGAAGGCTGCAAACGTACAGCTTGTAAACACTGACATGAAACAGGAGTCCTGGAATTTGAGATTTATTTTCCCCAACGATTTTCAGACTCTGGAAAAGAACTTCAAGAAAGCATCAGCCTTGAGCACTAAACACCTAGAACTGGATTGCTGACCCTCTGAAGGCACAAACTGGGAGATTTTTTCACTGATTTTGTTTCACTGTGGGCAATGCTTCTCCAAATTCTCAGAAGTCAGATAACAGCATGCAGTAATTGCACCTTCCTCCTTGTAATAGCTAGTGTGATTTCTAACAAGTTGTGCAAGTTGCTTTAAGCACACCCCTGTTTCCCTGAGCTACACTGTGGTTTTGCCAGAAATTTGTAAGTTAGATCACAGTCCCTGCTGAACCAGTGGATGCTCCCAGTGTGCTACCACTTCATCAGCTAATAAAGAAAAGAACTGTAGGAAGAGGTTAGATTACACCAGGGAAAGATGTAAAAGTGTACCGTGCATTCTGTGAACCAGTCTAGGGAAAAAACAGGTCTCGGTAGTGCAAAGGGAACTCAAGTCTTTAAAAGGCATTGCCCATTGGGAAGTACAGTGTCTATAATAATTATAGACTTTGAAAGTATATTTAGCACAATGCTTTTCACAGAAATGAGTATGTGGGAACTAGGCCACATTTTCAAATAAGATGTAGTTTTCTTAACTATCTCCCCAAAAATACATGCCTGGAAAGTGCATTAGGTGTCTCCCTACCTTTCCTCTTATCACGATACTTTGCAGGTCGATGTCTTGGAAGGGCTGTGTGTCCTGGTTTGTGTGCATGCAAGCATGGAGTGAGCTACAGGTGCTGCAGAACAGCATTCCCCCTCCTGAGCAGCAGAAGGTGGTCTGTCTGCTCAAGCCTTATCTCCCAAAGACATTTCTAATTGAGATCTCTACAGGGAGAGAGGGATAACCTGTGTCATGCTTCAGTATCCTGGCTCAATTCAAGTTTCGGAAATTCCACTCTGACTTTTTTTGCAAGGTCATCCTGCAGAGGTATATTCCTTTTCAGGAGAATATTATTTACTTCAAATGTAAAAATCATGCCTGATGTGTTAGTGCAGCTGTAGTATTTCATCCTATTGGAAGAAGAACAATTTCTGCGCATGAAGCCAACCGGAGCAACCCGAATCTGCGAAGTGAGGGTTATTGCTCCTTCCAACAGCAGCCTCGTTGCACAGAATCGTTTATCCAGTAACCTCACAAAGTTCATCCAGGGAAAGTGCAAATACCTGCACCTGGGGAGGAAACCCCCTGGGAACTGGTACATGTTGTGGGCCACCCAGATGGAAAGCAGCTTGGCAGAGAAAGGCCTGGGGAGTTGTCAATGTGTGCTTGTGGCAAAGACAACAAAATATACCCTGGGCTGCATTAGGAGAGGTGCTGCCAGCAGGTCAAGGGAGCGATCCTTCTCCTCTACTGAACACTGCTTAGGCCTCACCACAAGTGCTGTGTCCAGCACTGGGCTTCCTGGTACAAAAAAGTCATGGACACACTAAAGAGTCCAGCAAAGGATCATGAAGATGATGACAGGACTGGAACTCTCCTCCTGTGAGAAATGGCTTAAAGAGCTGCTGCCAGTGTTCAGCCTGGAGAAGAGAAGTTTTGGAGAGGACCACATCAATACTTGAAGGGAAAGTCCCTAGAACACAGAGACAGGGTTTTTCCAGCGGTGCCCAGTGACAGGAGCAGAGGCAGTGGTCACAAACTGAAACACTGAAGGTGCCGTGTGAACATAAAAGAAACTCTTCTATTGTGAGAATTAATAAGCACTGGCAGAATTTGCCCAAAGGAGCTGTGAAGTCTCCATCCTTGGAGGTATATTCAAAACATACTGGGCATGGCCACGGGCAACCAGCTCTAGGTGGTCCTATTTGAACAGTGGGTTTGGACAAGGTGACCTCCAGAAGTCTCTTCCAACAGCAACCATTCTAGGATCTGTGAGTCTCATTTTAGTCTTTTTCTAAAAGCTGCTGTTGGTTTTCCCAGCTGCAGTGATGCCTGTGTAGTGCAGTGGTTAATACGTTTACTTAGTACACAAAAGGTCTCAAGTTTAAAGCTTAAGACTAAGTAAAAACCCTACAACTACACGCAACTTCACAAGCTTCACAAAGCATCACTGCAGCTGGGAAAACCAACAGCAGCTTTTAAGACAAGACTAAAATGTGACTCACAAGGATCTAGGACAATTCCTACTTTTTAAAAAATATTTTCCTAAAGTGCTTTGAAACAAAGCCATGTGAAGAATGGGGACCCAGCTAGGAGAGCAATTTGACATCACATCCTTTTTTTGTTCCCCTGTTTTGACTCCCTAACTGAGATCTGCCAGATATGCTGTTCGGTCTTGACTATATGATCTTCAGTAGCACCAGAACAAGAAAGCAGATGCCAAATAAGTAATTGTGGAGTTTGGCTGGCTGGTACTCACCATAAGGGAGGTTGTAATGCTCTCTTCAGTCTTTGACAGAAAATCGTGAGTGCTGCAGTCTGCCTGTTCTCTTTGCATTCATCTCATATGCCTGAGCTTGTCTGGTGTCTTATTCAGTAGCCAAAATTTTAATTCATACTGTACAAAGCAGACAGGTGTGTTTGTGGTGGCCTTTTTACTGTCAAGAGTCCACCTGAACTGTGAGTAGGTGCTGATTGTTGTCTGTATTGACAGTCTGATCTTGAGAGTTATCTTAGAGGATTTGTTAGGATGTTCTAGACAGAGATAATGCATCTTGTGATCTGCAGGGTACAAATATGGAGGCAGTCAAACCCCAGCCTCCTGCTTTAGGAACACAGGTCTCTTCCAGCCTCCTTGGGTAGGGGTGAAGGGAGTTTTAGATTCCACAATCTGCATACCAGCTAAGCAAGGAAAATAGCTTCCTTCCTTCCTAACTTGGACACAGTAAAGGCAAATGCATTCTGGTGACATGATTTTTCCCTGAAGCAAAATGCTTTCAGAGCTTCACTGGCCATATGGAGCTCTGCACATGCAGTTTTCCATGAATATTGCATTAATCCATATTCCAAGTTATGAATTGCAATCAATCCATTCTTGTGCTAACCAAGCTACAGCTGCTCTCAGCTGAAACGTCTTTTGAACTCTGCCAGACGAAACATTCCAAGTCTCGTTCCAAGGTGCAGTAATTGTCATTGTGGTTCTCGGGCTTTCATTCATATTTAATTTAGAGTACATATAGAAATGTGCATTCTGCTTATACTGAAGCTGCTGCCAGTGCTTACCGTGATGTTGTCTGAAATCTAACGAAAGACCAAAATTGCTTCAATACTTGTAGTATGTTGATTTCAACTTTAGTACAATTAAGCTGTATTGGTAGTAAATAATTCAAAACCCGAAGTGAATGTGCTGCATGGTACTTTAAAGGAAAGCATCTGCTGCAAAGTTTCAGGGTGTATCTGGGCTTCCCCTCTGTGTTTGTGGTGTTCAGAGCTAGGAGACAGCTTTGCCCTCTTACAAACATAGGAACTGTTTTTGAGTGGACGTCATAACTGGGATTCCCCTCTGTGTTTGTGGTGTTCAGAGCTAGGAGACAGCTTTGCCCTCTTACAAACATAGGAACTGTTTTTGAGTGGACGTCATAACTGGGATCCAAATTTTCTGATGATTCCCATGTAGTCCAGTTCTGCCTTGGATTGTTGTAATGAAACATCACTTCTGATGTATAAACTGGTGATCTCACAGGAGATTCAAAACAGCTATTTTTTTTTAGAGGTCTAGGGTTTTAATTTTTTTTTTTTTGTATCTTAGTCTTAGTGAACTGTATTTAAACTCTCTAACTGAATAAAAAAAACCATTTTGATGATGTAATGTGGGAATTCTCTTCCATTTCACTGAATGTGGACAATATTCAATAAATAAACAATAAATATTATGTTATTTGTATTGAATCTTCTTTCATGTAGACAGGGACAGCAGGATTTGTTCGCTTTATGACATCAGGACTCTGATGTGCTGACAGCTGAGTACCAGATCTTTCGATTTTTAGGCCACTGGCTGGGATTATTTGAGTGCTAATTGTTTAACATTAGTTGGAAAAGAAATTCTTAGTACCTTATGATTGTTTTTGGTGAACTTGTGCAGAGGTTTAAAAAGTGTTGAGCCTGATCATGTTTTGCCAGTAACTCTTACTTATCAGCTAGTGGGATGTAAAGCAGTTTTATTCATTTTAGTATAATACAAAGGTTTAAAATTGAGCAATTTGGGGATTTATAGGGATACAAAACTTAGTATTCACTCTCCTCTTCCTCATTGCCTTTACATGTCCGTGTTTGTAGAATTTTTGGTATATGTACAGAGATAGATATATAAAATCAAGTGGATTTCATAAAAAGATTGCAAAATGGAAATGGCCTAGTCAAACCTTTCCAGAGCAGTTTTTCTGTGAACTGCCATTCCCCACTGGAAATGCTTTTGTCCAGGGGACAAATGCCAAGCAGGTCCCTTGGTCATGCTGTAGCCCAGCTCCTGCTCATATGAAAAGGGGATGGGGAATGGGGATGGGAGTGGGACAGAGGTGCCAGTAGACTTGCATCAGGCAGAGGCTCATGTCCTGAATTTCTGGTGGCTTTGAAGGTGCCTTGCATTTCAAATGATTCTGAAACTCTTAGAAGCATCTGACAACTGTCCTGAAGGTCAGATCTGAAATCCTTATTCAGCAAAATTCCTGAGGAAAGGATAATTAGCTCCTGTCATTCCTACCCCATTTCTGCTCCTCGCATTCCTTTGGATGCTCCCAGGAAGGACAGTCCATTTGATGTGAAATGCTGAGACAACAGGCATTTTATGTTTAATCATAAAACGACTTTTCTAACCATATACTTGTGATTAAGCCGTTGTTTTTATTAGTCACAAGGGATAATTGCATCCAGAAATTCCCAAAGAAAAAGTTATACTGAGGAAACAATATTACACTGATGTTTCAATTATATGAGTAATTTTCTAGCATAGATCAGCAATAAACTTGCCTAAAGAGCCTATTAAACAGGAAGCAGGAAAATGGAGATGGGGTAGTTGCCAGACATTAGTGTGTCTAGTACTTGTGTGTCAGTTCATGCCCTTGCTCTTTTTGTCTTTTAGGCAATGTCAAGCAGTTGGCAAAATCCCACGTCACAGGTCTGTCACAGCAGATATGCAAGGGAAGGCATTTTTTCTGGAGAAAGGAGACTACTGGGGCTAGGGTCTATAAGTAATGAGTCCCTGATTCCCTCCCTGTTCAAGTTGCTTTCTGAATCTCCTTGCAATGGAAACAAGGATGTTCTGTCTTTCAATTAACTTTGCTCATTAATTGGGAGAATACCTGATGGTATACAAGACACGGATACAAGACAGGAGTGCTGTTCCTAGGGCAGAGTCTGGGATGATGGACAGCAGGCAAGGTTCACCCTCCCATAACTGAGGCACCAATGCTCCTACAGACTCAACCCCTTTTGAAATACTGTCTGAGGAAACAAACAGGAGTCAAGAAGTGCCTTAATCACTTGGCAGGAGTACCAAGCACTGGTTTTTCCATTTTAATTCTTCTCTTAGCTGCACCGCCATACAAGCCAAAGCCGTACCATAAATTTCCATTATCCTCTCATAACAATGTTTTTATTAGTGATGGCTTATTTCACACAGTGACCTGTTTTATGGCATTCTGGCAAAGCAAACAATCCATTAAGAAGATTTTCTGAGAGGGCTGTGGTGGGAAAAAATATACTGCTAAACATTTCCTAATGTACAGCGAGGCAGAAAAAATGGTCCTGCATCCCCCATTCCCTGTGAAACCCAGCTTCACTCAACTTGTGGTGCATTCTGCTGTCCAATCCGTGCCTGCAGAGCCCTCCTCTCCTCCACAGGTTCATAGAGTCCCTTCAAGAGCAGAGGGTCTCCTCTGCAAAGGTCAGCAATAGGAGTTTCTAAGAGGTCTGTTCAATAGCAAGCAAGAATTTCAGGGGTTAGTCCCTACTGTATCTCATGATGGGACAGACAATTGTAAGTAGTGGCACAGGAGATGCCATAGCTGGATATTTGTGGTGGGTTATGCCAAGAAACACACCTGTGTGCCTTAATACAGAGCTTATAGGAGATGCTTGAGCAGCCAAGGATGCTGGAAACAGCACAGCTTGACACGTATGGCATGGGCTGATGTCTCCCTCTTTGTCCCTGGAGAGGTGGTGGTGAGAGTTTAGTTCAGAAGACAGCACGGTCTCTGCACGTACTTGGTGAGGGAGCTTGGAAAAAGGTTGCTCCCACTCCCTCCAGTGATGTCCCCTGGAAAGAGCTGGAGTGTCTAGCCTGCCCTCCAACAGCCATTGTTCTCATTTGGATGACCCCACCTGTGCCCTGGAGTTATCACCTTCCCCTAATATCAAAGTCAGAGCTGTATTTTTCTTTTTTCTTCTTCTTTTATTTATTTTTTAAATATATTTTTAATTATTACTTTTTAAAAACTTTCCGACTAGCAAGTTTATGATCTGCCTGCCCTGTTGCTTCACTCCAACTCATCCTCACAGCCAAGGGCAGGGCAAAGCTTGTTTCAACACACTGTGTGGAGTTGCTCAGGCACTGCTTGTCCTAGGGCTGAGCTTGTGCTTGGTTTTTTTGGAGGGAGAGGGCAGCACATTTGAGCCAGGAGGCTCATGCATGCAGAAGGTCTTTCTGGCCCAGCAGGTCAGACATGCTCTTCTCCAAGCTACGTTCACCACTTCTCTCTCCCCCTTATTTTTTTATGTTGTTTTTCCTTCCTATGCCTGTGTTTGAGTTACAAAAATCTGCTAGAAATCAAACTCTCTGCACTCCTGATTTAAATACAGGCACATTCTGATTAAATTCTAGCTCTGCTTACACTTCCCTTTCAGTTCCTCTCAAATTAGCCTCTAATTATCTCAGTTGTAATCACCCTGTGTGATAAAGTTAAAGTAATAATGATTCTTTTTGATAGTACAATGTTTTCTCTCAAAGTTTGATAATACAATGTTTTCATTCTCAATGAATGTTGTAGTTAATAAAGACAGAATGCCATGGGAATGCTTATGGGAAACAGATTTTTACAGATCTTAAACAAATGCCCTGCATAGTTCATGTACGGATAATAAAAGAACAAAGTAACCATTCTAAGAAAAATTTATATCTTGATAAAAAAACCCTATCTGTATATTTATGTTCCAAAACACTGCTTTTAAAGGTCCAGAACCTAATGTCATTGCTTGAGGCCAGAGTAAGGGACTCAAGATGCCTGCTCAGGTTTTTGCACCTCCATGGCTCTTGGAGCTGGACTGCAGCTCCGGCCATGAAGCTCTTCTGCCATGCACTGCTGAGGGAACAATTTAGCTTCTGTCATGCCTTGTCCCATATAATATCCAGACACATTGTTTTTCTCTGGGACCCTCAGTCTAGGAGGTGTTTTTTAGCATGCCCATGGTACTGTGTGTTCACAGGAGCATTTTGCTGGAAGACAGGAACCCAGAGTGCCTCAAAACTGAACTAAGCTGTAGCCCCAGGGAAAAGGGTGTGCTGGGGCACCGCGTGGGGAGTGTGACTTGCAGCACCCTTCTCCTGAAGCCGTGTCATGTCAGAGAAGATAAATCCCATTGCAGGTGGATGGAGTTACAAGCGTGCGTGACTGAACACTGAGTGTCTGGGGCATTCAGCTGGGAAAACATGGATACACGTGGGGAGACAGTTCTGCGTTGCAGTCCATGCATGAATAATGGCTTTTGCACTTTGTGTTAAGCCCGCCTTTTGTTAGGACACTTGTGCAGAACACAGAGACTTGTCTCCAGGCTTCTTTCTTTTTCCTGACCACAGTCATCATGGTGGGTGTTTCTGCCTGCTTTCTCTTTCTCAAAGAGCATTAAACTCACTTTTTAAGTTTGCAAGCATAGGTTGTTGTTTTTTTTTTTNNGGGGGGGGGGGGGGGGGGGGTGGGTTTCTTTTACCTATTCAGCTGTAAATTTTTATCAGCTGTGGGAGCCATGCCTGCTACTTTCACCCTAGATTTACTCGGATAACACTGGCCAGTGGAATTTTAGAAAAGAATCTTGCGATGTTGAGCAATCAAATGGAAGCTGGTATGTGGACTCTCTTCTTGGCTCAGCCAGGCTCTTTCTGCACCTGAGGCACTTCATCTCCTCTAGACTTTTCACAGTCATATGCAAAGAGGGGCCTGTGGGGTGTGTATGTGCAGTTTATGTTAATATTTGTCAAGTGTTGCGTGATCTACAGCAGTGTGTCCTCTTCCTGTAATAACACCAGCACTTTACTGGAAGTCTTTGGACAAATGTGTTATTAGAATTGACTATTGTGATTAGAACCTGAGGTTACACAGAAGCTTTGGGCTAGGCATGTGCTACGTATTTGTCGTCATATCTTTGCCCTCTCTGAACACAGGGAGCTGTGGGGGCTTGGGCGACGGGGCTGCCACAGGTGGCATTTTCTTAGAAGCACAAAATCCTTGATAAATCTTTAGAAGAGCAAGCAGGAATGGAAGCTGGGTTTGATGGTTACTGTCTTGGTGGTGTAAATACCGGAAAAAGCAAAATGAGGAAGAGAGGCCTTGACTGTGAGGTTTATACTATATAATTACTAATGTAATTAATATACATCGCTGTTTTGGTAGTTTCCCCTTCACCAGCCTCTTGACTATTTAAACCAATGGGGACATTTGTATACTGTTTAGTATCCTCAGCTTTATGCGTAACTATGGGACATCCTATCAGTGGTTAGAACAGATCTGCTAATAAGCACTTTCAAACCCAGAAGAATGGGTGCTTCTTGTATCTTTTATTCTAACCAAAAATTCTTTCCAGTTCAGCATCTAGGCAGAAAAATGGCCAGCCTAATTAAAGAAAGATTTCTCAAGAGCAGGGAAAGCGTTTCTCACTTTTTTTGGCATGCTGCAATATCAAACTTGTGAATTTTATGTAAAACATTCAGGAAAGAAACAGCCGTTCTTGCAAATGTGCTATTAGTTCTAAATTAACATAATTAATGAGGTCCTCAGTTCAGTGTGAAAAAAACTAATGAGGTGCTGCAGTATGTTGCATTGTATTACTCAGTCTCTTTCTTCATTTGAGCAAACTTCTGCATGGTAAAGCATTAATTGACTGCAGGACCAGTTCATAAATCCTGAGTGCAGCTCAGGGTTATACTGGTGCCACACTGGTCGGTCAGTCTTCCCTTGTCTGTAATTAACTTTCTGCAGCTTGAAATTCTCCATGAAATGAAGGATGGTCTCTGTTTTACTTCTCCAGCCTAAAGTAAAGTGACCAAACTCCTACTGCATCTTGAAGTCCTTACCTGGTTATGTGGGCAACCAGGGAACAAGCCAAAAGACTCATAAGATCAGTCTTCCAGGTAAATAACATTGTAGGCAAGAGGAGGATATGAGGTTTGTGGCTTTCCATAGGTTACAACTTATGAAAAATTTGGTACGAGCACCACTGATCCCTGATGGAAGCATCCAGTGTACCATCAAAGAGGAGCCTGCCTGCTACATACAGTTATCTGCATAACTGTGCACTGGCACATGTGCAGTGAATATGGGCTTCACATGTGAGTCCCACCAAATGTGGGATCAGTCAAGAACCTGGGGGAGTCAGTGGGACCCTGACTGTTGACTCCAGTGGATGGAGCTCGGTGACAACCTGGGGAGCAGGAGCACCTTCACCTCCTCCATGCCGTGTCCTCCCAGTGCTCTCCTTGTGCTGCCTCTGGCACTTGCTAGGTCCCTCTGTTAGCTAATTTAGCTTACAGGACTGTAGGAAAGTAGGAAAAAGTGGGGGAAAAAAAAAAAGAAATTAGAAGTCTTGTGTTGGTTTTTGCCTTTTGGTTCCTTTTCCTCAAAGGGAACGGGCAGTGGGGAAGCCTGGGATTGGGCGAGTCTGAGGCTGGGGCAGCAGCAGGAAAATCTGGTGAGGAGAAGAGTGGTAGCCCTGGCTTGGTCAGTGAGCTTCTAGACTGTCCGGGCTGCCTGTGAAACCGCAACCAAATTCCTCCTGTCAATGTCTTTATTTTGGTTATTGTTTGAAGGTGTCTCCTTGTACCCACTTTCCAATCAAAACATTGTGTACTCCCTAAAATCTGAGCTTGAATCTAAACATGCTGCACTATAGGGACTGAAGTCCACCAGTCATATAACATAGATGAATGCCTTTGAAAAACAAATCCTTAATCAAAGTTACACTCCATTTGTTTTTTAAATTTTCATTTTTCCATTTAAGTAGCTGTTTCATTGGTATGAGAAATATTAAGAGTTTTCTTGTATTTTTCTTCTTGTGAATCTTTAAAAACTGAATGCACCTTGTTATTAATATCCTGGTGGAGGATATTTTCACTTATTTGCCCTGTACTCATAGCTTGAGTCCAGGATTACCTGTGAAGGGTTTTGGTGTCTTCCTGCAGAAATTTGTGCATTGTTGTTCTGACTATTTGAACACTTCCATTGTAGTGTTTGTTTCTCACTATACTCTTGTGTATATATTATATACAACAATTAATTCTATATTAAGTTGGCTGAAGGCAGAAATTATTTTTCTTCTATTATGTCTTTTTTTTCAGCCTGCAGTTAATTAAACATTGACTTATAAAAACAAATGAAATTATATTTTCAACTCCATTGTAATTCCTTTTTTATACAGTCACAGAAAGAAAGTAAAACCAAGTTGCAAAATGTAGACAGGTTGAAAAGGACAATTTCAACATGACAAAAATGAAGAAAATATACCTATCCTCAGAAAAAGATACACTGTGTATGCTAACAAGTAATTTATTTCTAAACAGGTACTGTCTTTGGTCAAAAAGACTGAAGAGAGGTCACTTTTCTGCTCAGACTTCCTCCTGTGAGCATTTAACCAAGGTAAGAAAATCACTGCTGCAAATTACCTCTGACACTCATGCAGTATTTTTCCCTGTGGGATACTCTTTCTATTTGAGTGGGGGGTTTTTAATGAATGAATCATCATCTCCAATAATAGTCAACTCCCCAAATCACCAGATGAGCTTTTTGAAGTTTGATGAGAAATATGTTTTCATTCCAGCATGAGTTTCTTCCAGAGCAAAACAAGACTTGTGGGAAAAGCTGGGCTTTTCCAACACTTCACCTCCTGAAAATGTCAGCGGTAATTTGTTTTGAAATGGTTATTGGAACATATTCAAAGTACATTATCAAAATATTTTGTCTAAAAACCCCCAACCATAACCACGTTTGATAAAAGACTGTTTCGAAGCATGACTCAACAAACACACAAATCTCAAAATTCAGAAAACAGCAAAAAAGTTAACAAAGCAGATTTCCCCCAAAAAAGTGTGTTGTTTTTTTTTTTTTAAATAATACTTGCCACCTCTCAGCTTATTAATCTACTCAATGAGACAAACAAAAGGTTATCTCTGGAAAGAGGTTCACCTCAGCTGTTTCTCTGGATTCACTTGTTTCTTGGTACCATCTGGTTTTGCGGGCAGCTTTGCTCACATCTGCTCTTTTTGGATTTGCAGATCTCCCAGCAAGCTCTTCCATCCTTCTCTGTCTGTGTCTGCTCCTTCTAGGCACGTATGTGTCAGGTTCCTCATATTCATTCCTCTTTTGGCAAGCCAAAAAGAAATCATCCAGAGTCATTTAATCCACTGCTAGGTGCCTTTGCACAAGAGTTTGTCAAGTTCCTATGACAAATCACTCCGGAAGCACAGCGTGCTTGCCTTTTGCCTTTTTTACATTTTCCCCTCGACAAACACCGGGAAGAATTCAGTAGTAGTGTAGCTGAGTATTTGTTACAAGTTAAGAAAATAGAACTTAGCATTCAGTCCCATCCTCCTGCTGGCTGCACAGCCACGTGCAGGTAGATGCTGCTGCATCCTTTCAGACAGACATGAGTGCCTATGCAGTGTTACATAGCAGAGAGGGTTAGTGCATGCTGGAAAGCCATGAAGAAAGTTAGCAAGAACTCGTATGTCGGGATAGGACAGTGGGGTTTTTTTGTTAAGGAAGTGTAAAGGCATGCTTAAGCCCATCCAAGGTATCACACAGGTCACTATTACATCATTGATGATTTACATTTTCTGCCCTGTATCATTTTCTATTCCTGGCTTAGAAAAGCAAGTTAAAGCTAGATAAATGCTGGATGTGTTCAAGTGTATGTGTAGCTTCTAATAGCTTAATAACCACTTTCTTCTCTCTCGTTTGTCATTATTATGCGTCTGTTAACAGGAAACTGTTCAGCAGAATCACAGAAGAGCTGCCTAAAGTTTTGCTACCAGATTTGTGAGAAGGAACAGGGTAGGACAGTGAGGAATAATTTTTAGAAGTGAGAAATAAACAGAGTATTTAAAATTTAATTTCTAGCTGTCATCATCCTAATTAGCAATGGGTCTACTTGATGTCTCAGTTCAGAGAGTGAGAATAGTGCTGTTTCCTGTCTGTCACAGTGATTAATGTCTTTTTTGTTAATAACCCAGTAGCACATACAGAGTCATGTACTAAATCTATAGAGTATGCTGTCCCAGAGCAATTATATGACATAGACCCAGTTACGTCAGTGGTGGTGTCCTCTGTTTGGATTGCTGTAAAAGCAGACTGATGACAGGGTGTCTACTGAACCAGGATTTTCAAGCGACTGGATAGAAGCCACAGCCCTATGAAATACACTGAATTTAGTATTAGTTTTTACCTTCTAGTCCCTACTCATTTTGGATTGTTTTCTTCATCACAGGAGCCAGCTTCTCTGCACATTCCACAGGGCAGCAGAAATGGAGGGACAATAAAATCACAGCTAAGTGCATCATATTCATCATGTAATGTCTCTTATCTTTTCCTGGAACTGGTAAGAGAAATAGGGCATATCCCACGGAATTCATAATGTGGTTTTGCTCATATTACATGAACAATGGTTATGAAAGGCAGATATTAAAGCAAATCACTAAATTCATATTAATTTTAATGGGATTTTGACCAGCCCTAAGAGGAAGCTTGTGGCTTTGATGAATTGATATCTACATTTTTATTTCACTTTTAAACAATTCCAAGACTCCCAGCATTCATTTCTTATATTGCAGCAACCTTTCTCAGATGTATTTTCTCATGCTATGCAAACTAGAATGTGGCTGGGAGTTTCAGAAGCAGATGAAAGAGAAACTCTCAAGAAAGAAGAATCCACTTTCTTCCTAGAGGAGTTACTTCTTCAGCTGATCTTGTCTTGAAGGAACATTCAGATTTGCATTGTTTGTGTCTGTGAAGGAGAGCAATTGTAATTAATGTGGCAGCTGACATTAAAATACTGTGCAATATCTTAATTTTTGCTTTTTCATCAAATAATTAGTAGAGAGTTAAATAATTGAAAACTCGCAAGATGCAATAGATAATTCTCTGACAGGCAATACAATTCACACCAACAGCTTTCACCTGACCAGACTTGTATGGTCTAGGTTTCATTTTGAGAAAGGTAGCATGGAAAGCGATGCTAAATATTAGTCCTAGTAAGAAGTATTGAAGATCTATCATTTAGAAGGCATCACCAACACATTCTTCTCTTTTGACTTACAAGTTACAGTAGTTTGGGGTTCTTTTGAGACTATGACACCCTCACACTGAATATAATTCCATGCTGTGTTAATGGAAGTCAGTGTTAATGTATTTGTGTTAGAGTTGAGGAATTAATAGTATTTGAGATTTGCTTTCCACAGAAGTAGCTGGAACACTAAACTCTCTAAACATTTCTATGTATAGTTGGCATGCATAGCCTCGGTTTTGAGAAATTAGGGAGGAATTGGGTAGTCAAGATCCCATGATCTCTGTAGGAAAGTGAAACACAGACTTTGATTCAGCTGAGTCCTTAGTGCATTAACTCCTGCAGGGTATCGTTCCTCTTTGATTTAAGGGATACATGTGAACTGTATGTTTTTCCTCACTCAAGGATAGTTGTTGAACTTTCTGTGCATGGCTGAAGATGATGTACATAAAAGGGTGCAGGTTTGCACTGATAGCAAACATCTGTACTGGTCTTGTTTCCGTATAAAGGGCACATGCACAGGATTCTGTGTTCCTGCTGTGTGTTAATACACTGTGTGCCGGTAGCTCTTCCTTAGTAAACATGCAGTTTGACTTTTGCACAATATTTCTTGGGTTTTGGCATGCATGGTTTCACAAAACTGTGCCTCAGTGACAGGAATGAGATTTTGATCTGCTTCTGGCAATGGACCTAATGGAGCCTGGAGATCATAGTGCTGCTCCAGCAGCACTCTTTTAGGAGAAGAATTATGTTTGTTGTATTTTGTTACTTTTTCCCCTCAGTGAACCATAGGCATGCTAATTGTAAGGTATGTATCGCTGGTTAAAGGAGAAGATAAGTCCTGCTGGTTGTCCTTTTTATTTCCTTGTTTGGAAGTGGGAGTGCTGAGTAGAGCTGTGGATGATTTTGCTGATAAATGCTCCAGTGCATAGGGCATACTCGAAAGGTTCATTAGAGCTGAAATAAGCTCCTCGAGTTGACTGATGTGAGTTTGAAGATCCTGTCCTATCTGCTGCTGAGTTTCCAGATTGGATGCAGGTTTTTTTTTTTTTAAGACCCGTAGCACGTGACCTATCTTTGCAGATTATTTTGAAAAATCTCAAACCTTAAACTCTAACACTGCAAGCTACTTGCTTCTTACTTTTACTTTGATCCTTGGTGTGTTCAGTCATTACAACTTAGTCTCACTGTCGCTTCTCACAGATCTGTGGCAAGGTGATTTTTTTGTACAGCTTATAATGAATTAAAAGAACTGATGTGGTTTACTTTTGCCTGTTATTTCACCTGTTTAATTAAATAATTAATCGTGATTGAAAACTCAGCAGAGATACCCATAAAGTCTTGTTCTCTCTGAAATAATTGAGAAAATTCTTTACTTGTCATCTCACCCGATGGCACTTCATCAACTAGTCTGTTTCGAATATAACATGAATGCTGTAGGTTAGAAAACCTATTTCATATGTACTACAGCAGCAATTAGTTTCAGAAGGAGGAAATGCATGGTTCACAAAGCCTTTCATGTTTGATGTCTAAGAAAGGAAGTAACCACCATGAATTGTGGGCAGTGCTGACTAACTCCAAAATATAAAATTTTCAAATGTAAAGGTTTAAGTGATAAACTGTTTTTCCATGAATTTACTAAATGAGTATAAATATTTAATTTAAATATAATTTAAATGCTGAATTTTTATGCCAAAGCCACCTGAAAAGTCTTGGCCTCAGACCAGTAAGGCAAAATAGAAAGAGACAGAGAGTTGGTTGAGTTTTCCCTGTGAGCCAGAAGATGATCTCTCAGTTTAAGGACAAAGCAGTTTTAATTTCTGTTGCTGCTCCTTCCTTGAAACACAAACTCATTCCTGGACATTAACATTCCTCACTCTGCTCAGTGCTGGCTAATAACTATTTGTGGAATGAACCCAGCAGGCTGAGTCTTCTGCTTGACTGATGGTGGTCCTAAAATGGAAGATAAATCAACAAATTGATGATATCATTGCTTTTGTGCTGGTGAGGGTAGCTAGCCTTGTACTTTAATAGTTTGGTGGGGAACAGTTTAAAAATGATTTTGGCTGATCTCTGGGTGCCATTATGAACTTAACTTCTATTCCCATTTCCAGACCATTTAGTTTTAAGTCTCTCATGTGACATTTGTTAATCAGGATATATATACAGAATCAGAAGCAAATGAAAATTAGAATAATGAGAATCAAGTGCAAAAAAACTGTGATTTTTCTGTTTGTACATTTTCATTTTTATTACAGTAGTGAAATGCTTAATAGTGTACTCTTCAGCTGGTGTAATATATCTTGAGATGGTAGAATTAGTGCGTATTTTGGAAAACCACAATGACAATAAAAGGATTCACAGTTTTACGACTAGGTAGCAAGCTGGAATATCACCTGCATGCTAAGTGCAGCTAAAATAACCTAACTAATGAGATAATATGAGATAACATATGGGAGTAAATAAAAAGGTGTTGGATGGGTAAAGAAATGCCGTAAGTTAAGCCCATATATAGTTCAAAAAACATTGCTGTTCTGACTCTGGCCCATGAAATTGTGGATAGTGAGAGTTAAGGCTGCCTCTCTGTACTTAATATGCTTTGGTGCCTTTCCAGCAAATATTTTATTATGTGAGCTGTCCGAGTGATTTTGGAACGTGAGAAGCATTGTGGATGTCTCTGAGGGTTCGACAGTGAATTTTTCCCATAGATCTACAAGCAAGGGCAGAAGTCCATAGAATGGGGAGAAAGATCTCCAGTTCCATTTTGGGTCTATTGTAAGCAAATAACCTTTCTGTGCAGCCTGCCCCCCTCATATGAAGGCATGACTGAAATGTTTTATTTAGAAATTTGGACTGTGGTTAGAATTTGAACTGAAGATCTTCATTTTATGTCCCCAGAAATTGTTTTAGTCATAGAGAAATCTACTTCCACTCCTTCAGCATAGGCAGTCAGGCAAACCTTCAGTCAAAGCTCTCTTCTTTCTGATATGGATCAAAAGCTTTCCCCTAAAATTTTTGAAATGGAAGGGTGAACTCAATGTACACTGGTACCCCGTTACTGAGCTATTCTGACATGATGCCATGAAAATCATTGTTTCCTTCTCATATGAGACAAAAGCAACAATCAAAGCTTTAAGAGCTGGCATAAAATGAAATGGCTGGTCTGTGCTTCGGATGGTGATGCTAACAGAAGATGAGGCTTTCAGTCTCAGCTCTTACATGCGCCTCCTTTCTTCAGTATCTGAGCCTCTTGCACACCATAATGAGCTGGTTTTATAGCTGTCTATTTTAGAAATGGGAATGTGAAAGTGGGAAAATGTGTGACAGTTCTGGAAGCTGATTCCTCTTCACTCACATACCTCATCCAGTGCAACGCTCCCAGGATCTCTCTTCTCATAGCTCCAACTCTTCTGCATGCAGCCAGTTGGCTTACTGACTCATGCAGCATTTCCTTTAGGTTGCCATTTTGTTCCTGCACGCTGAGGATGTCCATTTTTCTCATTACATCAACAAGAACAAAAATAACCCTCTAATTTTTTTACTTTAATTGAGAGTAAGAGGTACAAACCAGTGTCCCTGGCAACACTGGCTGTTCTGTAGGGATCAGAGTTGATATCTCTTCAGTTTAGCTGTTAACTGTACTCTGAAAACAAATTCTTTTGTTTTCAGTTTTCTCTTTCTTCTTAGGTTGAAATGAAATACCTTTATACTTACCACCAATATCTCCCAGGACTCAGGGAAAATTAGCAAGGTTATAAAATCTACAGTGTGTGTGGTTTGCTGTTGCAGCTGCACATTAAAGGAAAAGTAATATACTCACTTGTCCTCCTTAGAAAAGCATCTATAAATTAGCACTCTTTGAAAAGTTCCTGATGCCTAGCACAATTTCTATATGTTACAGTCAAAATGTGGGCATTCCATTTTTATCGCTTCAATCAATTTAAACAGTCTTGCCAAGATCTGAGTGGTCTCTGCTCCAACCCTTTTCTTTCTAACATTTTCTGACCTTGTCTCTTTCCTCTAAGGGTCGGAGAAATGGGGTGCCTGAGAGGTGCAGAGTCCCCCCAGTGACTCAGTGCCTTTGCAAGGCTTGCACATTCCACAGGGCAGCAGAACAAGGACATATGCCAGCTGTCCTTATGAGCATGACCTGGCTGGATGTCCTGCATCCTGGACAGCTCCACCACGGCTGGTCGGGCTGAAGACCATCATGCCTTCTGTAGAGATGAGATTGTCTCCTTCTGGGTGCCTTTGAAGGGTTTGTGCCTTCATTGGAGAGCCTGCGTCTCTGTTTCCATCCATCTCACTGGAATGCGTAATTCCCATGCTGGAATAATTGTTTATCCAAACCTCTTCAGCTCAGTTACGGGGTTAAGGGCGTACTTCGGCATACTTCAGCCTTCTTGCAGTACTAAGAAACAGGAAAAGAAACTTAAGGCAAGTGAGAAGGATTTGTGTTAACTCTGTTGCCAAGGAGTTTTTCTTAAATTCTCACCTTCCATAATATCTGAGTAAAAATAATATCGAATCTATTAAATATTCAAGTTTCTTACTTTTTCTTCATCAACACTAGGATGAAGCAGTTTACAGTCACTAGAAATGCACATGAGCGAGGCAGAAATATTAGAGTTGTGCTTGTCCTTCCATGCCCTGTCCCCTGTGTTTCTTAATATGCATGTGCAAATTAAACTGAAATTAAACTCTTAATTTATCACTATGTTGTGGTGACAGCAGGCAGGATCAGAACACTTTAAAAACACGTAGCACCACATTAACATCAGAAACAGATTCTTCCCCAGAGAGGAGAGATTTTAAAGAATGCAGAAAGATGCCACAGGGCTGTAATCCCTCTCACTGCACAGAAAACAAGTGATTGTTGTCGAAACACTTGGAGGGGGAGGTGGGTCCAATAATCTGCAGAACATATGTAGGATAAGGCTTTTCCGCTGGAGATGAGAACTTGAAATAAACAACATCAGAGAAGAAAAAAAAAAAAAAGCATGGCAAAAGAAAAAAGAGGGGAAAGATGTTGTATGATAACAACTCAATGTGACTGCCCAGAGAAGTGAACTGCTCCAAGGAGCATCCCTCTGGATGCAGATTGTCTTTGCTACAGAGGGCTGCACTCTACTCACATCCCCATGCTCTCTTTGCTTGCCATTGTATGCTTTTGTAGGGGTTTGAGCAGTCTCCTTTTCCCTTCATGGAATACTAGCAGGTAACCCAGGATCTGTGAGGGCCGTTTGTGAAGATGGCCTGTGGTCCCGATTTAGTAAAGCTCTTAAACAGATGCTTAAGGGATTTGCTGATTTGGATGCTGTGGTCTCCGCTGGCTCCCTCCACCTCTTCTGGCTCACTGACTGGCTCTGCAAGTCCTTTAGGATGCTCCTGCCATTGAAAGCTGAGCCCCCTCTTCTCTGCAGCACTAGAAGTGGGGCAGGCATGCCAGCCTTGCCTTGGCAGGTATGTCTTTTCTCTGTTCATTCATGGTGGGAGATGAGCTCGCTGGCACCACGCTCATCCCAGCAGGTAGGAGCATGCTGTGGCATGTGGGGCCACAGTGGATAATCCTGTCCTGCTGACAGTCCCATAGAGCGTGGTCCCCAGTCCTCTGCCTGCCACGTGCCTGCCAGTGGCACTGCTCTCCAGGAGGTGACCACCCATCCCATGGCCTCCACTCAAGTGCTGTCACTCCCTGCTCAGACCAAGCTCTTGTTGCAGAGGGTGCCCTACAGGGCTGTGCCTTCTCTTGGTGGCAGTGAGGAAAGGCATGGGAAAAGGCTTCCCTTAAGTGGTTGTGCTTTAGAGGCATTTCTGCCTTAAACTTATTGTGTTGGGGGTGGGGTGGGGATTGTCTTTCCCATAAGGGGGGCAGGAATGAGATTTCAAGGCCTTTGCAAATATGACAATTTCAAAGCTTGCTGTCTGGATGAAGGCCTTAGACATCACTTTTAAATGCTGAATTTCCCAATCTTTGAGACCACCAAAGTGATTTAAAATGTCAGGTGTGAGAGCATTGGCTGGAGTAATTTTCAGGGCTCCTAAGTCACTGTTCTTTTAAATTGTTTTACTGCCTTAGGATCTTTTCAGTATGTTACTCTTGTTTCTGTATTAGACTTCACATTACAGAATCTTCTTAAATGTTTGTACTCCCACAGAGACTGGGTAAAATGGGTTTATTTTTTTGCTCCTGCTTTGCTTCATCCAAGAGACCCCAACTGAGAGAAGCTGGCGATCCCCATTTGTTGTTTTGTCCAGTCCAGAGCTGCCCCTGCCTGCAGCAGTGGTGCTCTGCAGGGAAATACAAGCTTGCCAAGCTTTGCTTACCTCAGCCCAGCATGTGGTTCACCTCCCTGAGAGATGCACAAGTCTGACAGGCTTTGGAGATTGACCAGGAGAGATGTATTGCCTGGCAGAAGCAGGACACACGTCCCTCCTGCACTGCTTGTGATTTGTGTGCCGGGCCAGGGCCCCCTCAGGCTCCTTTGCCGAGACAGGTGCTGGTGTTTCTTGTGCAGACAATGCTCCTTCCTTCGTGGGAACAGGGCAAGAGCAGAGCCTGTGGCCATGCCAAAGCCTCTTTGGAGACACCTGTACCAACAAGCCAAGGCGCAGTTATATTTTCTCCGCAGGGATCGGGATCCACACAGGCTTGTGTGCCCGTGGCTGAGCTGTTGGTTCACTGCATCCAGACTTTTCCTGGGAAAACCTGATTTTAGGTGTTTGGAGAACCTATGCCCCAAGCTAGCACTGTGCCCCAATATGCCTTTAAAACTGGTGTCTCAGGCCCCCGTTTTGTTTGGAGGTTTTCTAATAGGGTTGAGGAACTTTGTAAGGGGCAGAGTCAGGACTTCTGTTAAATCAAGCCTCAGTTATGGATTTTCTATCAAATAGTGCTGGGGCAGGGCAGACAATACAGGGTTAAGTGCTGCAGCTGGGCACTGTTGCCCTGCACGCTGCTGCCTTGGAAAATGGGAGGGGGAGCAGAGAGAAAGCTGTGCCTGAAACTATTCTGCAAACCAACATTTCTGCTAATTCACCTGCAAGAAACAAACCACTTCAAGGGATTCATTGAATAAAGAAATATTTTTCCCTTAAGAAGCTTTAAAAGAAAGGGCCCTCTTGACAGAAAAGAAATCCTGGTGATTCAGCTGAGCAGAGTGCAGTGTACTCAGCAGAAAAAAAGAAAGAAATGAAAGTGTTAGCAGAGCCTTGATTATTGGTGACAGAGGAGCATTAGCCAAGTTATAGTGAGTTGTCAAACTAGGCTCATGTTTGCTTAGTCTCCCAAGTTCTTTGCACTGAGTCAACATCTAGCCATCTGGAATGGGAGGTGGGGGGAGTAGGTTTTTGGTTTAAAAAAAAAAAAAAAGTGAAAATCAGTTGAATTTATGTTTCTATTCTAACGTAAGAAGTGTGTAAAAGGAAAACATACCTTTCAGAATGAAGCATTTGTTTTTGTTCTCTACAAGTGCGTGTTTGAATTCATGTTTGTTAAAGGGCTTGTAGTTAGTAAATCATGGAGGTTTCCCTTGGTAACATAAAAATAGGTGTGATTGGAAAATTTGTAGCAAGAAAATAAAGCTGCCTTTTACCCACGTGGACTTCACTTGACTTGGTGAGATATTTGTAAACCCGGTTTGACTTAAAAGTACATTTTTTAAAGAAAAAAGTACCACTAAGACAGAAATTTTCCAGGAAGACACACAGAAGTTGTGGCAACAACAGCATGAATCATGTGTCCACCCAAGGACACAGCCGTTCCCAAGTGGTGGTGCTTACTGATGAGGGAAACACAAAACACTTGAGTGTGAAAGCAAGAAAAGCTTGGGAAGCAGAGACCGATTTTTCTGTAGCACATAAAATTCAATTTTCCAGCCTTGTCCTTCTGTACGCTAATTCAGAAACTTCTTACATTTAGGACCCCTTGGCTTTGATAGGCACAGCCACGGTGACCTCTTGTCATTGTATTTGTGTGTGAAAATAACGGTGCCCAGCTTTACACCATACTGCAACCTGTGCTGGCCAAAAGCCCAGGGGAGCAAATGGATGGACAGCAGTCAGCTTGAGATGGCTTTGGGTCAAGACCTTGTGCTAATGAAAAAAAGGAATGATCCTTCTGAATGCAAAGTTTTGTCTTTGTCCTGCACCGCTCCCTAAGGGAGCTGGGAACAGTGCACTTATTTTCACACACTGACAGGAGTGCACAGGTAAGAGGAGGCAGGCACAGCCACTCGGATGAAAACTTGACTTTAGCCCTCCAGTCTCAGCTGAGGCTTTTTGAGGGCCAGAGGTTACCATGGGTGACTCTGCAGCACCGCTGATAGAAATACTCCACTGAAGGTGCATCTGCTGGTATCTTCAGAGAATTCTATGCCTGTTGGTTTCATCCAGATAACTACCAAGGTTAACTGGTGGGAGGGGTTAAGCCCAAGGGATTTCCTTGAGAGTCACTATGCTACTGCATCTCTCTAAAGTTTGAACAGAAAATGCTGTTGGTGACAGAGTCCCAGCATTTTGTTTTGGTGTTGTATATGTGGGAAGATTTAGTAACTTACAGAATTCAGTACATCATAACCAGTTTCTGGGTCACTAAAGAGCCTTGGCAAACTTTTGGTGTGCTTTGTAATGTGTTTTTTTCTGTTTTAAGTCAAACCAGAGTAAGAGCCTTGACTTTGAGTGTTCTGATTTATTTCATCTGCTCCTAGAAGATAACTATTATTTTATTGCACATGGGAAAATGAAGACCCTGGTGGAACATTGCACTCATAAAACAACAACAAAAAGAAGAAACAATTATGAAGCAGGAATATTTGAAGACATGGTATGTCAGTCATTTAATTTGCATTCAAGTGAAACTATTTTTTGAGTAACATTCTTTTGAATTCTGATACACTAATAAAAAAGGTTTATTCAGCAAGGGTTAACTTCCTCTTGTGCACAAGGATCTAATTCATTTAAATCCCTGTTGAGTTTTTAGCACACAAATGAAGTGTTATGTGGTTATGCTGGAGCACTTGGCATTGGGTGGATTTTTCCCATCGTAATGTTGACTTACTAGACATGTGCAAAGCCTGTCCACCTCGCTGTGGCTGTGCCTGTGTAGCAGAAGGCAGCACTGGTGAGCAGCCCTGGTGTGGATGGAGCAGTCCAGTTTTATGTGCAGTGAACCTCCTGCCACTGGGGAAGACAGTGCATTTTGCTGGGTAAATGCTCTGACCCGAGGCACTCTGCATTTTCTGAACTTCAGTAAGGAGTTTACAGGTCTTTCAGACCTGGGAAGATTAAGAAAATGCTTGTGAAATTTAAACAAAACTGGGCGTCTTCACACACTGTAGGTAGGGGCTCTGGTGCGTTCAAATTGCTTTTGGTAGCTGCAGGGACTTTATCTGTGAAGTATTTTAGAGTGATAACACTCAAGACCAGGATTGCAGTTCTGATGTGGAGATCACAGAGATTCAGGGGTAATGCTAAGCCTAGGCTTGTTTCGTAACACACATTTGCAGTTACTGAAGATGGAAAGTTGATGTTTGCGTGTGGCATGTTGAGTCCTAAACGTTTATGTGACGTAATAATAGAAATGTAAACAATTCTGTAATGGCAAGGGTGTATATGGGCTTCTTGTTGTGAAAATACACATTATTGGAAACTAATCCCATTGAGTGAGAAGGGAGGAGACAGTAATACTTTATATACCAGTGCTGGGCTGGTTTTCATTTACCAGGCCTTCTTTGTACTCTTTTGGCAAGGTAAAAGTCTTTGTGTGGTTGAAAATATAAATTGCACATCAGAAAAGACTTTTTTTTACAATGCCAAACTAGCATAAAAGAGACTTGGTGAAGAGAGGGCCAGACTTATTGTTTGCCTTTCGTTGGCCTTTTCTCATCAACACAAACCAGCTTGTTCTGAAACTTTATCAGTATATGGAATGGAGTTATAATTTGGTTTGGACTGTTCTTTGTTTGGAAGAAACTGTTAATGTTTCCAAAAGAGAGTGACTTTCTGAGGTTGTTGAGGCAACATGGCACTTCTATGATGTTCTTTATAAATGTGCAACCAGGTATTTACAGTATCTGTGCTTAGCAGATATCTCCTGATTGGGAAATTTTAGCCTACATGGTTGTACTACAGGCATAGGAAGTCTCTAAAGATGTTATGTTAAAAAAAAGCATTGTAGTTTGTGAAATCAATAAAAATCTTTCTTCTGGTTAAATTTTCAGTTCTGAAAGTTAAGTAATGAGGACAAGGTGGTGTTAGGTCATAGGTTGGACTTGATAATCTCAAAGGTCTTTTCCAGCCAAGTTGATTCTGTGATACTGTGAAGATTAAAAGCTTTTCTTAAGAGTTTTAGGGTGGGTCCCATGCTCATTGCATATACATTTGAATACTCAATAAACTGAATTTAGCCTGTAAACCTATCCAAGAGTGAGATTTAATTCTCAGTGGTAACATTGCATGCAGGAGTAATGGGTAAAGTAAATGGAGTAAGTAAAAAGTAAATGAAGGGTGTAAAAATTACATCTGTTTTTGACCAGACAGTTCTGTGTTTACAGCTAGTCACTCACCATACTTGCATTTTCATATGTTTTGTTTTCAGTGTTAACTTGAAAGAATATGAATCATGCAGAGGTCAAAGATCGAGGTAATTTTCCTGACACTGAATATTTTCCTGTAGTATTCACAGACCACTTACCCTCAGCAGTAAGAAAAATCTTCTCATTGCCTTTAGGCTGTTGTGTTGTGAAAGGCTGCAGTATAACATGGGCATCCTGTATCCTGATTTCTCCATGGAGTAATCCAAAAAGTCCTTGAAAATTTAGCTTGCTCCCTTTTAATTGTCACAGTACTTTGGAGTCACTGTCTGCTTGATAAATCTCTGTCCTTCCCCCCTTACTGATAAATTACCAGTGTTTGATATAAAAAGTACACCTTAACTGTTTTTGATTTCAGTATTAGGCAATGGAAAAAAAGGAGTGATTCTTTGGATGTAGAGCAAAAACAAAACAAAAAAAAGGAATAGAAAATACTTTGACTTTGGTAATTATCAGTGTTATATGACTTTGGTCATTATCCGTGTTATATTGCAATATTCACCTGTTTCAAGATTTTGCTGTACAGGGGAAATGAAGCCTCTGCTGAGTGGGCAAATGTTCCTGAGTTATGTAAGATCAAAACCTGTTAGAAAAATGAATGGCAGCAAGCAGCCCAGCATTAAATTACGTTGTTGATGGTTACGAGGGTGCATCTAGTTTTCCTTCTCTAAAAGCTAACTGCAAACTGATGTGCTATTTTAGCCACTAAAACCTTCTCTGAGCATGGCTTGTCTTCAAGCTGCATTCTCTTCTGAAACAGGCTTATATGTAGATGAAACTCTTTGGCTAGGGGTAGTTACACCCACATCTGTCCTTCAGTGCTCAGCATCTCTACACCTGACTTGTAAGTTCCTAGCACAGGAAACAGGAGAAAGAAATCCAGCTTAGAGACTTAAGTTCCATATTCAGTGAATAAACAGAAATCAGCATATGAGAATGGGATAGATTACTACAAAATCTTGTCCATAAATGTCAGTAATGAGAATTGCTAAGAACTACAAAGAAATAACATAAATACAAACCACGTAGTAGATGGAAAACAGAGATGCTCTATAGACATATCCAGAAGGCTTGGATTTTGGAACAAACTTTCTTGGGAAGTAGCCGAATTGCTGTCACTGAGGTTTTTCAAGAAGAGATTAGACAGAATCTAGGAGGGACAGTTTGGGCACGTTGGAGCTTGATTCAAAAAAAAGGCATATTTCATGGGGTGAAATAACAGAAATATTATGCTGGAAAAAGTTTCAAAAGATTAACTTACTTGGTTGTGCTATGGACATACTGACAACATGGTTGCAGTAACAATTGGCTCTAGCTATTTCGTGAACATGCTGATATTAGAAATCCATGACCAATTCAAAATAATTGTGATGTTTTTGAAACCAAATGTTGATTTTGTTTTTGTCTGAGCTAAAAGACTAATACACCAGTGGTAAACCCCTTGCTGTACTGTGCCTTGTGAATTTTGGTGTCTCTAAACTGGGGAGGAGAACGCTGTCTTAATGAACTATTATGTAAACAATAAATATTAACATACATTAAAATAAATTAACAAATTTGTGTCTGCAAAGGTATAATTACAGGCTAGACTGTCCTCAGCTAGTTGTTGTGGACAGAATGTCCTGTTGCATCCCTTTTAAAATTAGTGTATTTCTTTTTCAGCTGTATGCTTCAGATGAGTTCCACATGTACTGCAGATTTAACAAATTTATCACTGGTGTCTTATTATCACTTGAAATTGATTAACAGTTAGGTCAGATCCAGAATTTTCATTTGTTTTTCATAGCATAGATCACATTTTAATACCAAGTGTCTCTCTTCTTCCCATTCTGCATTTGTGAAACAGCATTGTGGTATGGATAGTTATTACATCCATGGAAAAGTGAAGTTAGGAAAGTATTTCACGCAACTTTAACTTCATAACAGTTTAACAGCTGGGACTGGGAGAGCCAGCACTTGTGTAACTGGCCAGTTCTCCACTGTGGGCCATTTCTGAGAACATCTGACAATATTGTTTTATAGTATTTCACTTTTAACTTGTCTGTCTGAGTACATTATTGGTTGTTTCTAAGGATTCTACCTTCCTTGAGTACGCTATCCCTTTCCATCCCTGTCCTCTCTGCTGACAAGACCAAAGCTAGAAAGCAGTGTGAAAGGCAGCACCCTCCAAGTCACAGGTTAGTGACACCGTGTGTGAGTTCAGGGGCAAGAGGAGAGAGGCCACAGGCCGGTATGATCTTTTCTTCCAGGAAGTTGAAAGGAGGTCTGGTCAAGTATTCCTCACTATCCCTGCTTTTTGAAAAAAGATTTAATTTCCAGCCAAACACCTACCTCTAAGAAAACTGGTGGGTTTTTTTATGTAAATTACCAGTACAGAGCTGGGGCTGTACCTCTGCCCGTACTGTCCTACCTGCACCCCAAGAGAGTTGTTGGGGAGGGAAGATGGGATACATCACAGGAGAAGTCTTCAGGGCACCCTTCCTCTGAGAGACTTCAGGCTGGCTACAGCTGTGCTGTGCAACCCCAGGGGATTTTCAGAGGTGTGTAGGGACCTTCGTCTTCCTTTCCATACAGTTTGTTCTAGTGGGTTTTCCACTCTTTTGAAGATGACTAACAACATGGGAGGTGCCCACTTGGAGGCATTTTCTGGCTCTGCTCAATAAAATATGCTAGCCAGGATGAATACATTTTAATAAGCCAGTTTAACCTCTGGGGTTTGTATGTTCATTTAATGTTTTTCTCCCTTTGTCCTCATGAAGAGGTGCTGCCTGTTCATTGTTTGTAATTAGACAGGCTCTTTGAGGATGGCTTAAGTGATTAAACTGACTGAGTTTATTTTGTTTGGTCATTAGGATTGTACAGAACACAATATAAATATGTACATTACCAATCCAAAATGAGTGTTCTATTGAAATGATTACAACAACAGGAATTCAATAAGCCCTGCCAGATATATTAGTGCATTTGTATTTGTACACACTTATTTACAGTATAGCAATTGTCACAGATAGATTGCAGGACTGGGTGGATGACTGGTCTGGCCCCAGAGGGCATTTCTCATGTGCCTGCCTTGTTAAAGCCCTCAGAATCCCAGGAACATTCCTGCATGGCTTGTACCAGGGCATCCCTAAGCAAAGATGTGCTGCCAGCTCTACTTCAGCATGTAGCACCTGGGAGCACCACCATGCCACTGTCAGGTGAGGCATCTCTCATGGGAATATAGTTCACAAGCATGCAGTTTAAATGAAGTATAAACCATTATGGATACTGGCTAAAAATACACCATTTTGACCAATATGATGCAGAGACTGTATTGGGATGTCTTGCTCCCTCAGTCTTTCATAAAATCCATATAGGAGCTAAAAGTAAAGGTTCTCTTGGAAGCATGATGTGAGGGGGAAAAAGCATTCTGCCTTTCAGCTGTTCTTTAATGTGGCTATTATGAGAGGAGATGCCATTGTTGGGTAGAAGGTTCTTAGAAGGCCAAACCCACTGTGAAAATCTGTTTCAGTACTAACATGGAAGCATGGATTTAGTTGCTAAGTGGTTACTCACCAGTTCTGAAAAAAACATAGAAATTGTTTCCAGGCTCAAATTAGACAAAAAAATGTGCGCTCTGTGACACACTGGACCTCAATTCTATGGCAAGAACCTCCAGTTTCTTTGGCAGTTCAAAGCAGAGCTCTACAGTGCACTGAAAGTTTTGTGGCAGCTCCATAAACATTCCCAAACTCTGCAATATATCAAGCAGTGAGCAATTTGATTACACATATTAAGTGGATTGAAATTGCTCCTTGTATATAGCTTAAATGAGGCTTGATCTGGGGTTTTGGCATGGTGAAGATGGAAGGAGCTTGAGACAGAGAAAGGAAGATCCTCTGTGTACATTGAAGCCAGAGGAGCTGGAAGAGGGGTTTGGGGGATTTAATGAATACACACTCCCTGTATTTTTTTCTGTATTTGCTGTGAGCACTAGTTTTGTCTGCGGGATGATGGCTGGGCAGGAGACTTAGGGTGTGTTCTAGGTGTGCTGGATGATGAGTGAGTGCTCTGCAGAAACAAAGGATTGGGCCCAGGCATATCAGATCGAGACGAGGCTGATTCTACTTGGATGAATGTCTTCTGGGATGTTGTGGCACATAAGGTAAGGTAGTCATTGAAACAATGTCTAGGCAATGTTTGCTGACGTAGATACTCAAAATGACAAATGTCTTGAAATCTGAAATCCATGTTGAAATTGTTTTCTTCTCTCTTTTGGACCAAGTGGGTTTTTTTAGATGAATACTGGCATATTAGCCAGTGCAATTCCAGGGCAAAGAACTTTCAAATTTGATTATTTCTAAGTACTGGGACCTTTCTGTCATGTAACTCAATGCAATCAATGGTTTATCTGAACCTTTTGTTGAGGCCTGTAATTGGAGACAAGACCATTTTCAAGCTTAATATATTTCACCTGATTAGAAGCAGGGTCCAAAAACTCTCTTGTCTACAGTCAAGTGAGGAGGGCGTGAAGATAAAGCTAGTCCAAGTATTACCTCAAACTAAAGAATACTTTGCCTTTGTTTGACAATGAGACTATATTTTGTCAGATTATGGGAACAAATGTAGTCAGGAGTAACTGTAGAAGTGCAAATAAGTGTGTCTGCAATTGAAGAGTAGCTGGATAATGTCCATCTCATAATAGTCCGAGATATGGCAGAGGAAATTGCAAGTCTGGTAGAAAGGATTTTTCATAAGCTGTAAACTCCAGCACTTTATGGTTGGGGGATAATACCTGTAGCACCCTCTGTTACAGAAAGGGAAAAATAATCTGGGCAGATCATTAGTGTCACCTCAGTTGTAGAGATTTGAAACAATATAGACAAAAGAAAGGCAAGTGGAGAATGTAAAAATTAAAAGCAACAGGAGTTTTTCAAAGGTGAATTGTACCAGTTTAGATGATATTTCTCTTTTACAAGGTAATTCCACTGCAAAGGAAGTGAAGTGTAGAGATTCAATATAGCAGGGCTTCAGTGCCACTGAGCTGTGCAGGAAAGAACCTGAGGGAGACGGGAATTTGCAGGCAGACTCTCAAGTGGTAGGGAACAGTTTAAAGAAGAGGCCACAGAGCCACCACCAGAAAGGGAAAGGGTTGAGCTGGAGGGGCCTCCTTGCAGCATCTGGAAAGCGTTCCTGTTTAATTTTGGCATTGATAACTTTGTCACCAGAAGTCACAGCGTGCTGAAGCACAGGCTGAGGATACCAGCGGGGTGACGCTGTTGCCTGCTGAAAGAAGGTTTGAAACAATATCCCGGCAAAACCAGGTGGACCTTCCCGATGGCGTGTGAGCAGCTGGACAAAATACAGCAAGGCAAAGGGCAAGGTGAAGGAAGTTTACACCTCAGCAAACATTCCTTTGATGAGACATCCTAATGTAACCTCCTATGCTGAGTAACAGTTGCTTGCTTTATTAAACAGTCTTTAATTAGGTGATCCCAAGCTACTGCTTCTCAGAGTGTGTCAACCGAGTTTCATGTAAAGTTGGCTGGAGTTACTCCAACAGTTAGAGGTGGAGCAGGCAATTTATTCTGGGGGACACTTGCTTTTTCTTCTGCAGAAGTTAAAGGTATGGATTGTATGAAGGGCAATGCAGAAAGATAATTGTTAATGCATATACACACTGTTGAATATCTACATCAAGAACAGGACTTTCTGTCTCTGATGGCAGCACTGCTTAAGCCAAAATTTCCATTTTGGGAAAAATAATAAAAAGGACTTTTAAAAACTATTTATGAAATTTTGGAAAAAGTGAAATCTGTGTTTGGGAATGTTTTGATTGGTGAAAAAGTTTTGGTTGTTCTACTGCTTCCTAAAAAACCTTACTTTTTAAAAAATTAAAATTTCTAGATGTTTGGAGGGTAGCTTAATAAACACTGGTAAAGATATTTCAAAATTAAAACATACAATAATCTTATCTATATGTATACACTGTGGATTGATATTGTCTAGTTAGTACTCTTTAAAGTTAAATAGAATTATGATAAAGCATTTAATATTATCATGTCTCTATTCTTAGGTCTAGCACAGGAGACTAGATTGTTGAGACCTACCTTGCAGTGACTACAACAAGTTAGTGTTGGGCTCGAGAATGTATTTCCAGAAGCGGTGCAGATTGCTGTTGGGAGAAGTACAGAGTTGCATTCTCCTGTGTTTAGTCTTAGAAATAGGGAGAGAGGAGATGTAGAACTTGCTTTTTTCTGTAATCACTGGCGAATCACTTAGAGAACGTTTTTGAGCTTGGGCCACTCTAATTAACTTACATTTCCAAATTAATGTGTCAGCCTATGTGGCATATGTTTCAGAGAGCCCAATCAGCCAGTTTATACTGGCTTTAGGAGTAGACATACAAATATTTTTTAAAAAAGCAGATTTAGGTGCTGAACATCAGGCATCTGATTTTGAGAAAGAATAATCCTGCTTTTAATCTGTCTTGCTTGAGTTTCTTCTCAATGTGAGATCCGAAGTTGCAAACCAAGATTATCTTGACGTTTTCTTTTTTCAAGGAAAAATTCTTGCTGGCTTCCATTCAGCAGAGCTTTGGACAGAGCAAGGGCTGAGAATAGAATGATTAAGCCTCGGTCAAAACCTCTCTTGCTTCTTTGTGACTTCCAGAACTCCATTCTAAGTCACTCAGATGCACCTCCAGCACCAGGAATTAATCATCTGCTGACAGAGGGAGAGTGAAAAGCCATTAGTTTTATAGGAGCTTTTCCCCCCTTGAAATTCCATTGCTGTTTGACTCTTTCTGAGAGATGATGTTGAAACTGAGGATCAGTTCAGTTTCAGCATTTTCATATTCTTTGCAGTCACTGCCAGGAAAGCGCTCAAGTGTTATGCAATAATGGCCTGGACTCCTTCCAACGTTTGCTGTGGTCGTCACGGCACTGTAATGATCTCAGCTCCATACATCCCGAGTGCTGGATGCAATCTGCTTGGAGAGGCTTCTCTGCACAGGGCTGAAACTTAGAAGCAGTCACAGAATCGTAGAAACCCCTGAGCTGGAAAGGACCCATATGGATCATCAAGTCCAGCTCCTGGCCCTGCACAGAACCATCCCCAAGAGTCACACCATGTGCCTGAGAGTGTTGTCCAAACACTTTGTGAACTCTGTCAGTCTTGAAGCTGTGACTACTCCCCTGTGGAGCCTGTTCCAGTGCCCAAACACCCTGTAGCTGTGAAACCTTTTCCTTATACCCAACCTCCCTGACACAGCTTCATGCCATGCCCTCCGGTCCAGTCTGTGAGTTGTATTTGCAGGAACCCTCCCGTGTGGCACTGGACCAGATGGACGAAGTGGCTCTGTGTACAGCACAGGGACAGCACAGGGACAGAGTGTTCCCACCCCTGAGCTGCCCCGCCTGGCACTGGTGGCAGCCTCGCCCAGCAAACAGGCAAACAGTGCTGCAGGCTGTGGACCCCAGGTGCAGCAGCCCACAAAAGCTTGCTCACGTGCCTTCATGTAGTGCAGCCTTCCTTCCCACCTAGTGTCCTGGTGCTCCTGTTGATCCTGCTGCATGTGTGGGCTTTTTGTACCCCCACAGCTCCTGGGAGATGCAGATGCCAAGAAGCAGGATCTTCTTTCATGTGTCCCTCTCTATGTTTTAGAGCATCATCTAAGCACCTGACTGGTTTTATTTTAATGTAGAAGGATACACAGTGTGATTCAGAAGTCACCTTTGGCTCTCCAGTTTTTAGGGAAGGCTGCCTTGTGTAATAATTTTCAAGAAGTTGCAGTGATTTCCCCATTCCCCACAGACAGCCGTGTTACTGACTGCTCATTCCAGGAGATGGTGTTGCATAATGGCTGGAGCATTGTAGCCTTGTCACCTTGTTTATAGCACCTCTCTCTTACTATCCTTATGACCTACAGCACGGGGGCTAAGCTATTTCTTTATCATTTTTACTGTCTGTGAAAGAAGGTTAAAACCACCAACTTTGTGATGCGTTGTAAAGCTTTAATGGCTCAAAAGTACTTTGAAATTATCAGGTAAATGATTGCAAGTAAATGGCCAGACAGTTATTAGAATTCTCTAATTCTCCTCTGACGCATTATGTCTGGCAACTTTGAAGTGTCCCTTCTGTGTTTGTTTGGGGTTTTTTAGTAGCTAAATTGCCTTAGCATGGAGAAACAGGAATAGTTCGTGCAAACACAAAAACCCCTGAAGATGGAAAGAAACAGTATTTATATGAGGCAGGGAAAGAATGACTCAATAATTAGTTTTTGGAAGAGAACATTTGATAGGGAAAGTGGATAAATTTAAAGGTCAGTCTTGGTTACAAAATAATATTCAGATTACTTAATATAATACCAATTTTTCTGTTATTTCATCCCTACACGGCAAAATGCTTGCAGTTGTTCAGGCAGCAGACTCTTCCCTTAAGAAATTCAAGCAATCCAAAGCATATTTCCCTCTCCCTCGTTGAAGGCATATTTCCACAAACTCTCACCTCTCTCTCTAACCGCAGGGTTACTACATGGAGATTATAATGAGAAGGAAACTTGATATATTCTTTGTCTTCAAACTTGTAGAATTGTGATACCCAAAGGAATCAGTACTTTGTGATTTATGACTCCTCTATTTTGTTATGAAGAAATGTTAAACATCTTTAATACGTTAAATATCGTGCTGTCCAAGTTTGGCTGCTGATTGCAACATGTTCGCCCTTTATTCTCGAGAAGAATTTGCTGAATACCTTTCTGTAACTTTCCACATTGCTATCAGCTTTGCAGTGGTGTGCCTTATTTGTATAATTGGAAGCTTTTCGAGTTGTCTGGGTAATTGTACCATCTGAGGGATATTACCCTGCTTTGTAGCATGCAGGTTCTTCTGAATAATTTCCTATGTTAATACAGCCTTTTAATTTTGTGTTAAAAAAATCTCCAAACCTGATTTAAACTAAATGCATAGGATGTTCTTCTCAGAGGGGTCCCACACAGCCCTTGACTGCACTTCCATTAACGCCAAGAAAAATTCCTTTTCTGCTTGAAGGGAGTAAGTGATAAAGTGCTAAAGTGCTGTTGGGGTGTTGGTGATAGTATCAAGCTGCGCAGCATTTTTAACAGATAATACTGAAACGTGAGGCAAACCTCCCCCCCAAAAAAAGAAAAGGAAAAAAAAGAAAGAAAATAGAGAGGGAAAAGACTCAAAATAATTTAAACTGAAATGTCGTATAAGGCAATGACAGGAGACCAAGCCAGGAATCAAACAGGTCTGTGCTCTGTTTTTTTTTGCCTGGAAATTATGTTCTACCCCAAGTCAACAGTTTAGCCAGGACGCAAAACAACTTTTTTTCTTAGGAGACAGTGAGTGAAGCTGTAAGTACTGCAACTGGTTGACTGCAGGAATGTTGCTTGATTGTCTCAGGGTGCAAAGTTTTTAAGCATTATCATTACATTCTCTAATTTAAAATGCAAAGCTGACTACACAGAACATTTGCTTCCCAGTCATGTTACTTCATTTCTATTTCTTTTCAATTTGCATTTGGTTATTAGAGCAAAAATGAATATTTTTAGAAGTTTGGGGTGAAAAAACCCAAGTAATCACCAGGACAGTGCTATACTACTGAATCATGACTTTGCTCTTCCAGGAGGGTTTGTGGCAAGAAATGGACATGTTACTCCAGGGAGATGGCAGTGGGAAGCCTTTCCCTTTTCCTTCATCTCATGGAAACACACTTGTGTATGCATGGTAGGTGTCACTTTCTGCAAGAAGGAAAGAGGTCACCTGAGCAGAGAGCTGAGCTGAAGCCTGGCTTGAGAGCATATGGGCTTTTTGCAGCCTAAGCCCTGGAGGGAGATGTGTAATCTTGAGCCTTCACAGCTGATTTCTTCAGATTCTTCCACAAATGCAAATTCTACTGGTCAGAAATTGGAGGTCTGAAAAGTCTGCTTCATTTTGCTTAGTCTGAACAAGTGATCTCTTGCTTTTCAGGAGCATGGTGACTTGTCATCCCAGTATGGTAAAACATGCTATTACCTTTCTCTAAAGGATGTAAAAAACTGCAGTGACCTAAAGCCCAGAAGGTGACAAGTCCTATGAAAATGAAAATATGAAAACAATAGAGTATTGCAAATCTCCTTTTGTTTAGTTGAAAAAAATGCTTAGGAGCCAGAAGGTGCTGCAGTACTGAAGGCTTAGGTTTCAAGAACAGAAGTTTTACAAATTTACAGAAACTTTCAGCATGTGCTTTTGTCCCATTGGAACAGCCACTGGTATATGTGTTGAACTGGGATTGGATTATACATATTCTTCAAATTAAGCACATGCTTAACTGCCTAGTTAGATCAGGGTCTTAGTGACCTGGATACAATAACTGCCTCAGATCCAAGGATGTGCAAACAAGCTGGGGAATTATATTAAGAAATCTGAGTTTAGGATGCAAAAAGATTAAAATTCCTCTGAAAAGAGATATGCAGAGAACAAGTAAAAAACCAATGTAACTTCACAAGGGACTACTCAAAAAACCTGAGGTTAACAAATGGACACTGGAAATGGAAAACAGAGGTGGCAGCTACACAAGAACATAATCTAAGTTACTGCACATAGGAAAAAATGAGGGTTAAAAGCCATGATGAGTTAAAACTGGGCAGAGCACAGCAACTCAGGGATGAGGAGGGGCATTTATAAGCATTTTAATGGTACCATGGGTAAATGTGAAATGGCCTGATAATCACTGAGAGGAAAGTAACCCAAAACCTTCCACACTGCAGATACTCAATGTCCTTTTCAAGCTATGTTAGCAGCCAGATAGGAGTTTCAAGTAATGTATCTACTGATCAAAACAGAAGAAAGATGTCTCAAAACCAAGAGTGCTTAAAAATCAGCAGATGGAAGTGTGTGCATCACACAGTCTCCAGTGAACAAAGAAACAGGCAATAGGGAAAATCGTGGGTAAAAAAGGTGAAGAATACTTGTACCTTCTTCAAGCAAGGGATCCCTGAAAAAATGTCACTCCTAGCAAGGCTGTTACAGCCTTCCAAGAGCACTCTTCTGCCTAGCATGGCTATGGCTACAAAATGAGTCACAAGTGGCTGTGGGGATATTGTTTTTTGACCACTTGGAATACGTGTCAGTGAACCACTTGTGCTAGCATTTATGGCCTTACAGCTCTGAGCTCACAAAGCCCTCTGAAGCATCCCTGGGGTCCCACACTGAATCTCCATCCAGTTGTTTAGTTGTTTGCCTTCTTTTACGTGGCCGTCAGCATGAGTGCATTTTCCACGTGAATAGAGAAAAGTACATGGAGACCAGTTGGAAGAGAAAACTTGGTATGTTTAATCCTGTGGCCACCAAAGTAACAGTGAAACATGTTCTCTGCATAGTTCATATGCTCATGGTTTCAATGGAAATGTGTGTCCTGGTGTTTCTTCTCCTTTCTCTTTTCGTCAAGAAGTCTTCAGGCGTGGCAACACACAGACAGCCACACATCCAGCCACCACCAGGGGATGAGGGAACTGAAGCTCTGGGGCGAGGAGGTGACCCAGGAGAACAAAGACTGAATAGAAGGTGGGTGAGGTTGGAAGTGCCATGGCAGGGAGGACACAAGGAAGGGTAGGCTGGGCAGGGAGGAGATGTGGGTAGGGTGGGTTGCGTCTCCAGGTCGGGTTGGGAGCCATGCTGCTCAGGACACCTGGGTCTTCACGGAGCACTGCTGGCCTGGGGAGGCCTGAGGGGGCCTGGCTGAGGAGGTGGAAGAGAGAGACCTGGATGAAAACAAGCTGAAGTACAGCATGTTGAGCCAAGGCTGTGAGAGACCCACAACTGCCTTAAGAATCTGCAAAACAGTGAGACTTCTGAGTTCACAATTTCTCCGCTGCCAGCAGATGCCTGAGGAGGTCAGTGGTCACATGTCCACATCCCTGGACCGCTCTGACAGCCTACTCAGACCACTCTTTGCTTCTCCTTGCTCAGATGCAGAAGGCTGGTGATGCTGTAGTGTAGACAGTGGAGATCAAGATATTTTGCTCCACTGCTCATTAGGTAGTGCCATCCACCCTGTGTGTTGAGACACAGAAAAATGTGCTATGTGGTAATGGCATTCAGGGCCCATATGTCCCTGGAAGATGTACTTGCAAGGGCTAAAATTAAACAGCATGGATGATTTTAATTCTGGGTTTCTTCAGCAGTGTTTTGGGAGAAACCTTAATATCCTGTTTTGAACAGAGTTTTCTGTGCATAGTTTCCTGGCTTTACTTCCATGCCACACTCTTTCTGCAGGCTACTTGTGTGGAAATATTTCCTCCTGGACCTCCTCCTTCCAGCTGTGCCACTCTTCTTTGGAGTATGATGGATTCTTCCTTCCTAGCTCCTGAGTCCAGCAAGAAGCACCACCAGGGCAGGGGAGACAAGGCAGGTGTGTGGCCTGCTGTGTCAGGTGTGCCCAGCATGGGCAGCATCCCTGAGCAAGCATAGGGTAGACCTGGGACAGGGCATCCCTTAGTATCTGCAATCCATACTGTTTCAGAGGTTTTCCTCAGGCAGATTTGTAATTTGTAATTAAACCTCAGGCAGATTTGTAATGTGGGAGAAGGTAGGAGTAGGGATAAGCAGGATAAATGGGAGTATTTCAGCTGTAGATATATTGACTTAAGTAAGCAGGTGTCTCTTGTAAAGTGCCAGTAAGTGAGAAAAGGTCATGTGAAGCCTGATGTTCTTGCCATGTATACTAATAACAGAGAAGGTCTGCCTGTGAATATTTGTGGAGCCAGGAAGGGCAGGGTGTATTAACTCAGGCTCTGCTGTGTAGCGTGCTGCTTCCATGGGCTTTTGTTTCAGCATCACCACTCAGTGTTGGAAGTGAGCATATGGCCAAAAATTAATTTAAGAAATCTAGGAGTTCATGGACCTGCAGCTTGCTGTTGGCAGTGCAGCGTGGCGCAGCACGCTGGTGGGGACAGCAGCTCTTGGTCACTCCCCGTTTTGGTCTCACCCTGCACTGTGTGCAGGTGATGGGCCCATTCAGCTCACATCCCACCACTAGGCAGAAATGGCTTCTGGTTCTCTACTGCAGCACTCAGTCATCTCTGTGAAATGCAGGTCCTGGAGCCTGTAAAGTATAACCCTGGGTTTTATATATTGCTGAGAGGTTTATGAGGCCATCTGTCTTGAACCAACGACATGGTGCAAAGTTGTTTCTTCAAAAATTAGGCAATATTTCCATAAATATAACTCGTGGTATGAATTTCTGGATTTTGCTATTTATCTGTTCTAGTGAATAATGGAAAGAATTCTACATAAGTGACAGTAGAGGAAAAAATTCAATGCCATGAATTAAGAATAGTTTTGAGTTTCTTTCCATATGCGTACTGAAATGTTGTTATCTGGAGCTTACAAATTATAAATTGTAATTTGTGGCTTTTAGTAGTGTGTTTATATGCTGTCTGTCTGTCCATCTATCTATCTATTCATCTCCAGGATCCAAAGCAAAGCTCCTCTTGTTGCTGCTGATCTTACTTCATTTTTTATTTCACTTTGATCTGTTTAGGATATCTTTGGGCTCTCCTCTTGCCCAGAAAGTGGTATGTAAAGGACTTTAGTAATATTATGTAAAATTTATTAAATAAATCCTGAGAGATAGAGGACTACAGTTCTCCCAGTTATGATTAAGGAACTGAGATGTTTATGTAGAAACAAATGGGATTCAGGTGCTAAATAGTTTCCAGAGCTGGCCTGAGAGGTTTTAGGCTGTTGGGACTGGCTGATGTGCATATTGAAAAGCATTGCAAGAAAGCTGTATGAGCAATGTGTTTTGAAATGTGATACTAAAAACTCATCCAAGGACCAACATTCAATGCTGCAAACATTATCCTATTCTTATTTTAACATTTCAACAGACACTGTGGTTTTATTCGGAATTTTATATTTGGTTTTCTTTTTGGTTGGTTTTATCTTGCACTGTCTTAAAAACTGTCAGTTTAGTAAGTAATTAATTCACTCAGCATGAGTGGATTTTACAGTGATAAAAGTATCAACAAGGACTTTTCTGCCAAGGCTGTGGTGGTGTTAGATGCCGTGTAACTTTCAGGGTGAAAGTATGTGTCGCAGCAAACTGAAAAAGTGGGATCTGAAGGTACAAATTGAATATGTACCGAAGCATCTAGAAAGTAACTTTTTTCAGACGTGTGGGATATTTTTCAGGTATATGTCATGCAGAGAAACATATTTATCTCTTGAAAAACATGCACATATTACTGAGTTTACCAGTTGACTTGGTTGTGTGCTTGTGAGAAGAGACTGATCTATGGGTTATTTATTTCATAGTTACTGTATGTTCATTGATAACCGCTAAAAGACCAGGAAAGAGGTCAAGTTTTGTACCCTGGGGCAAGAGCTCAGGACATGCCTAGAATAAGGGGGCAAATGCATCAGCTTAGAAATGAAAGCAGCAATAATAATAACAAAATGTCAAGGTGCTAACATCTTGTGGCAATATTAAGAAGCAGCCTAAATCAAGACCAAACATTGGTTGTTTTTCATATAAGATAATGCACACGATAAAGCTTTTTTCCTGTTGTTCATTTTTTTTTTTTGAACTGTTGAATTTCTCAGGAGAAAAAAGTGCACGGGGATTTTTGCATTGGTGTGCCGATTTATTTTATTGATCCAGTTGTAAGTGCAGTGCAAAACTGTGTTAAAAAGCTGTAGGGACCAGCTCATGGAAAATGTGTAACTAGTTCCTTGGGAAGGCTGGCTCTTCCAGGCAGGACCAACACAGCTCACAGGGATGTAAATGTGCAGCACTGAGCCATCAAAAAATTAAGGGATCCCTGAGAGCAGCCTGGCCTTCAGCAATTGGCATCCTAAGTTATTCAAAACTCTTGGGTTTGTAAAAGCTACTTTTTAAAATTGGTCTCATTAACTCTCTTTATTTGCATGCCTCAAAAAAATACTTGTTTTACGTGAAGAAGATGTTAACAGAGGTTCTCTTCTTTGCTGATTACAGATTTATGATTTTGGATATATGTTACATTATTTTGTGGTTTTCTATTTTTGGTTTTTTGGCTTAACCCAGGCCAATCAACTCAGTCTCTTGAGGTAATAGAGGAACTACAAAATATCACTTAACAGCAAGCAAAATGAGTGCTATACAATACCACGGTGGATGATTTTAGTGAGTTCCCATCTATGAATTCATCAGACTTCTTGGAAGCAAAGCAACTTTGTCCTGAAAATAAAAGTTTGTGTCCACAAAGGGCATCAAATCTCCCTAATCTGGCAATTTCAATTCCATTTTTATATTCTTAATAAATGTTCACAGAGTAATAGTGATCAAGTTCCTTTATACTTCAGACTATAAATTTCTCAGTGAACCGTTCTCTGGCGATGTTACAGAATGGGTTTATTTTAATTGAAAACCATGCTGGGAAGCGTGGGATGTTTATATGCTCAATTCAGATTTTCTGCCTGCAAGGAGCCACCATATCCTCAGGATAACCTTTTGCCTTTCTCCTTCCCCATCCCTTTGGGGGCTGCCCTCCTGGAGGTTCTTTCCCATGCATGGGGAAGCAAGGATGGCCATCCCTGCAGCCATGGTTGCTTCTTCTCACCCCGATATAGCTGCTCCCTCTCACTGGTGCGCTCCAGAGTCTCTCAGCTGCTTTCCTTCCCACTGTGCTCCTCAGGGCTGTCTGCCTCCTTTGGGCTTCTGCAGCCCAGCTTTGTGCTACTGTTCACATGTACAGAGGCAAGCCTGAGTGTCAAGGCCAAGAAGTGTCAGGAGCATAAAGAAGAAGTTAGAGGGATCTCTGTAAACAGCAACTCGCAGCCTGAAAAGGCAGAGATATGTCAGAATGCTAGTTTCTAGCACGTTCAGGAGAAGAAAAAAATTCAATCTTAGAAGAAAAAAAAAGGTATCTCAGGAGTAGGAATATTTCAGTCTGCACATTGATCATTTTTTACAAGCTGACATTTGTAAGCAGTATTTCAGACAGTTTATTGAAATCTCATCTCCCATTGCCCATCCTAGCCCTGCTCCTCAGCTCCTTTTCTGCCTGAGGCGCTCATGGGTTGGCAGTGCTGTACGGCTGGGGCTGCTCCTGCTGCACCAGGTTTTGTGTTGGTCTCGGTGCCCTCCAATGCCGTGAAGGAGAAGCCCACCTGCCCCCTTCTCCTGGGTGGTGTCCCTTGGTGTACAGGCAGGCCCTGTGGGCAGGGTCCGTCTTCCACTGCTGGCCGTGAGCTCACTGGGGCTGGCACTGGGCAGCCCTGCTCCAGTGCCAGCAGGATGGGGATTGTCACAGCCAGGTACCAGGAGCACTGTGGAGAGAATCATGTCATGCTGCTAGGAGGAATTTCAGGCTTGGTTTTGCAGTGATTAGCTATGAAAATGAAACCAAACAGGTTATTTGCAGGAAGGAAAACAAGTCCACGCTAGGAGTTGCTGGGCCTAGTGTCCCAGTGGCTGAATTCCCAAGTGTTCCTGACTCCACAGGGCTACCACTGGCCCCTGGTGCCTGCATGGCTCAGGAGCTTATGGTATCCCTAGCTGAGCACCAGGACTTCCCTGGGTTTGAGAAAATACCTGCTTCTTGCTGAGATGGAAAACAACCGGGATAGCCCTGCAATTGTGATCATCTGGACATTACATCATCCCCTCTGGCCAGTGGAGCAGGGCCACAATGTGCCCCATGGGGCACAGATGCTGGGCAAACTGCCTCTCTGGCCAAGGTGGCAAGTGCCCAGTCAAAACAAGGCCATTTCATTGGCTGGCTGGAGTTCAGTATGACCCCTGTTGGGTTTCCTTTACTTAGAAAGGTCCTGGGTCACAAATAAATCCATGTGGAAGGAGGCAGATCACTGGAGAGTAGGGCTTCAGGGATGAGCAGGATGCTGCTGAGCCCTGCTGCTGCTTGCTGGGAGCCAGGAGCAGCCAGGAAGGAAGGATCCACACTGAAGTGATCCACTCTGGGGCCACAAACCAGATCCAGCAGCCTATGGCCAGGAGAAGGCCAAATTGCTTCTGGTCTCTCCATGCTGGTCCCAGGGTTCCAGCAGCCACCTGAAGCAGTAAGTGCTTACAGAGAGTGCTGCACATGCTTACAGAAATGTACAAATGGAAAGTTAGTGTGTGTAATCAGGAAACCCAGTATACCAGGTGGAAACCACCAACCTCAGTTATAACCCAAGCTGGATTTCTGTTACACAAAGAGTTTTTAAATTATGGAGCAATTTTCAAAGTCAGCAATAAAAAGTGCTGCATATCAGCTGAAGAGAAGATAGGCAAATTTATGGAAAATGAGGAAACCTGAGACACAGCCACTGGCTGGATTTATGTGGTTGGGAATAGATGCTGAGATATGAATGTATTGTATGATGTCTGTATTACTTACTGTCACAAATGCAGGTTTAGATGGACCATTGCTTCTGGCTCTGACATACCTATGCTTTAGTAAAAAGCAATTGCTTCCATAATACAGGAAGAAACAATGGAATGATAAAATCTAAGTATATTGGAAACAAGCATTCTGTATGAAACTTGTGGTTTGCTGTCCATTTTGTAAGACTTAATCTTCTCTCTGCAGCAGGGATTTTTTGGCAGCTCTGATGATTCCGCATTATGCTTGTGTATGTTTTGCTGTAGGGTATAACCTTATTTTGTTCCTAGTTTCGACACAAAGGATGGAATAAGTAAATATGAGCACATGTAAAGTACACACACAAAGATGCAACACATACACACATACGTGTGTTTAGCAGTAGGTATTTGTGAAATCAGATAACAGATGGTTCATTGACACTCTGAACATCCTACAGACTATGAATAGCAATTTCCTAGTGTGTGTAAGCTTAAATGGTTTTGAAAAAATATTTGGGAACTGTAACATACCATTTTCTGGTGTATTGAGTTTCTGATTAGATTTCATTGTCATTTTTCAGTGCAGCCTGCCTTATTCCTTTCCTTTCAAGCCTTGCTCTCGTGTGACAGTTAATGAAGCAGGAGCTTACTTGTTCTGGTCTATCTTCCTTGGGTAAGTTCAAAGCGCTGAGGTTTTTGGTGCTCTGATCCATTTTAAACCAGTCCTCCTGTTGCAAGGAAGATGTGTGATGTGGCCCTGGCCAGGCCACCAGCCAGCAGCAAGCAATCAAGGATAGCATATCTTGACATGACACTTCAACCCATACCTCAGGCTCCACGTGAGCTATTGGTGTCATGCCTGGGCAACAGGAGGGTTTGCGTTAACAGGTCTAAATTCAGATGAAACTCTGTGCACATGGCATAGCTGGGAGGCCCACATGGAGAACCAAAGGCACTGGTATGCACTCGGAATTTATTTGTAAAATACCATGGAAACAAGAAGTGATTCTTGGGATGAGTACGGGTATTAGAGTTGGGGAGGTCCTCTGAGATACTAAACTTCACCTTCCATAGCACCCTTTGGAGGATGCTTACAAATGCTCTTCACGGAGATATAACACGGACCTTGGTTTTTATTCTTTCTTGTTAACTGATTAAATTTTTTTTAAAGTAGAGATTATGAAATCACATTGACTAATTCCTGAATATTGCAATACATGCCATTTTCCATCCAAGACAATAAAATGTATTGCAAGTGCTTTTTTTAATGAAAGAGAAAGCAAGACCTTCATCCTTCATGTCCTGCAACATCTGCTTGGAACATAACCTAAATTGAAAACGTATGTTGTGCTTGTGAGGAGAGAGAGTGAGAGGTCTTCCAATGACAGGAAGTATCAAAGAAGGTTAGTGCTGAAATCAGTACAAAACCCATGCATGACAGGAGGAAAATGAGCACATAAGTGGGGGTTTTTTGTTTGGTGTTTTTTTGTTATTGTTGGTTTGGTTTGGTTTGGTTTTTTTGATGAGGTGGAAGTGGAGATGGACAAAGACAAGACAGGGATGGGGGAAGCAGGGAGTTGGGATTATCTGTATATTGACAGAACTGTTTATTTGCTTCTGGCAGAAATAAATCCCAGCATATATTCCCTCTAGCTTTTTCTTATTTACAAAGATGGAAAGCCTAATCTGTTGCCAAGACCCATTATCCTTCGACTTCAGTCAAACAGTACATCTTGCTTATTGAATCAGGGAATAGTGTGTGTTTTATGAAGAGAGAAAGGAAAAGATAAGTTTACTCTTGCAACCTTCTCCTGTTTATCAGTGTTTATAGTTACTGCCACTACCATAATGAGAGAGCTGTATTTTAGACGTAGCAAAACAATGCGAATAAATAAATAAATAACATCTACGGAAAAACAGTGAATTTGTTCTGTACTCCACCATTGTGACTATGTGGGATTGCTCTCTGATGAGGAGCAAGGCATTTCTGAAGCACTTCTGGTTTTGATGTGTCATCTGGTTAGTTTGATTTTACCTGTGTTAAGTTTGAAAACACTTCTTATGTGTGTTTTATGCTCTGCCTGAGCTCAAGCATCTCTAAGTACTTCCAATCTCCTCATAAATACACCTTTGTATTCTGCCTAATATATAAACATCACGACCCATGTCTGAGAATGTTGGGAATTTTATTAGGTTCATAAAGTTTTAGTTGCGGTCTAGCCCAATGGGTCCAAAATAAATAAACGCAGAGAGCAAAAAGAGTAACAATTTTGTACTTATTTCTTCTCTCCCTTGAGAGTTTCCCCAGTTCTGGTGAAGTACTTGCTGCAGTGGTTTCTGTGGCTTGCTATCAAAGTATCTGCAAGCCAGTGAGTGAGAGACAGATGCAGAGTGTAAAAGTAACTGGTAAGTAAGTGGAGAAAAGTAACTGAAATAGTCCTGTTAATGCATTTCACTGATTTCCTTGGTCTCTTCCCATTTAAACGATGGAAAAAAATTGTGAATAATTGTGAATTACTTGTGACAGCCATGCTCCCTCTATTGCTGCTCTGAGTGAAGGTGCTTGGTCAGGACAGCTTCCTAAGCCCTATGGATGGAACATGTAAACAATCAGCATGGCAGGATGGAAGCCTCTCTTTTAGCATATAGGGAGACCTGATTCTTGGACTGAGATCTTTGGTCTGGGCTGGCCCTTTCTCTGGCTCTGGACAGAGAGTGTCATTATTCCTCCAGTACCACAGAGCTGGCTTTGCCTACAGCAGCTACTGTTGGCAGCTAAATTTGATGCAACAGTACAGAAAAAGAGCTATAAGCAATGCCAACATCTTCACCTGAGCTATGGGTGAGTGCAGTCTTTAAGGTATTACATTCCATAGATATTTCAGGCATCTCTCACTCGGCAGACCTGCCATGCTCTGGACGTGCAGGGTACACAGGACAGAAGCTTCCCTTCCCTGCTTGTGGAAAGGTGTTGTCTTACCTTGAGATAAGCCTTAGTGCATGCAGCCATCATGTCCTTTAAAACAATTCTGAAGTAAGTCTTTAGCCTGTCAGAAAAATGTAGCCCTCCAAGCTTTGTAAACCCAAGAAATCAGCAAGCCAAGGCTTATGTGGGAATCAAAACCATGTTTTGGGGCAGTTACAAAGCTAAATCTATTAATTTTTGCACATCCATTGCAGGAGCATCAGAGCCAGAGACACCACTCTTGCAGGAAGAATTGGTAGGTAAACCCTTAAGGATCAAGCCCCAAAGCACTTTCTGTTTGTTCGTATGCATTGCACTCATTCTGTTTCAATGCTATTGGAAAATTATTTCCGGAATGTGTCAAATGGCATAATATGTGTTACAGATCTCTTTCCTTGTTAACTACAAAGCCTACACTGCATTTACAAGGGGGAGAGAGGCAACTTTTTATTGTTCAAGAAGTTTAATGAAGGAAAAGATTTTTTAGAGCAGATAACTGTAACTGAGCTACAATTACAACCTAAGTAAGACCATGCTATTTTTTTTTTCTTTTTCTCAACTCACAGCTGCACAGTCAACTCTTAGATTTCCTTGGAAATTTTTTAGCAAGTCAAAATTTTGTTGGAAACATCTACACAGTTTTCATAATGCAAGTTACTTGGGCTTTTGAAATGCCTTGGATTTGACAGACTCCTGTGAGCTCAAAGGTGAGTTCCTGCCAGGTTTGGCCAGAGGTAGGAGCTGCCAGGCCCTTAGCCCTAAGGCATGAGAAATCCATGTAGTGCAGGTGGCTCAGAGTGCAGCTGTGGGTTGAGCTCTGGATGAGTACAGCTCAAGGCAAGAGGCTGTGACCTGGTGCTGCCCCTTTGCCCAGCAAAGGAGGACCTGTGGCCCAGCCAGGTGACCAGACACTCAGAGACACAGCAGGAGCTGAGGACTCAGGTGGAAGACCCCAGCCTCAGTGTATAAGAGCCCAGTGTTTCCTTTGTTCAGGGTCCCTTCTCCAAGGCACAAGCTTGGAGCTTATTGGAGTTATGCTGTTGCTGCACCATGATAAAACTACTTAACAGAATGAGAGGTCTGAGCACCTGCCTTGGGAAACCTGGGATTGAGCTCCTAAGGACATCTTGTTTGTGTGAATGTGGGATGTGTAGGGAGTCAGGCAGGGCACCCGTCGAGTCACTGGAGCCACCCTCTGTGAATGGGCTTTGGTCCCAGCATTTAAAGTCTCTGGGGTGAGACTGTGACTGCCAGAGTGCTTCTGAATGGTCAGAGGGGAAAGTGTCCTTAACAGCAGATGCATCTATGAGGCAAGGGGATGTTTTAATTTGGGCTGAGAAATCATGAGTCTTACTGTTCTGCACAATGTTTAACTGTTCTGGAAAAAATGGGTTGTAGGAGACAACCTATGGACCAGCTCTAATGGGACAATGAAGGGACATGGAAGCCAGATGGAGGTACGTGTCTTCCTTCAAGTCACTCTAGATGTTGATTAGACCCTGAGCACTCATGTCACTGCTGTGCACTGGCTGATTTCCACTGTCTCCTGCTCATCCTGCCAGTTCCTGGCCCTCAGGTCTGCACGGGAGGGAGACTGCCTGTGCAGGATGCGGAGCAGGGGCAGCGCGTGTGCCCTCCCAGGCTCCGTCAGGCATGGCAGCGAGCGAGGCTGTGCTTGCCTCACCCTCGCCCCAGCTCCCAGCACCGCCGAGGAGGTGGAAGGGGAGGGCAGCCAGTGCCAAGTCCCAGGGCAGGCATTCCCCTTGCCCCCATCAGCTGGCTGCCAGCAGTCCAGGTGACCCTGTGGGTCCAGTAAAGGCCCTCTGCAAGCTTTTAACCATTGCTAAAACTTTCTCTAACTCCCATATTTTTCTTTTTTTTTTTAATACAAGTGCAAGAGCCCAAAATTACTAATGTTCCTTCCAAAGCAATGACCACAAAACAGAGAATCAAACCCACAGAAATGCTTTCTTTCAGAAATTACTCACATTTCATCAAGCTTTGCTTATACTGAGGTGACACAGCCAAACCCACTGACAGTTCAGCTATGTGGCCTGAGAAACTCAACTGCATTAACAAAGCTGCTCTCAGATGTAGAGCTACACTTTTCATCTTTGTTAAAATACCACACTGCTACTCCATTCCTAGCCTGTCAGCATCCCTTTTCATTGGCCCTTCTGCCTGTCCCACTGGAAATTTGGCATATGTTGCCAAACTCCTTGCAGCTATATGAGTCAAATATTCACTCTCTAATGCCTTAGACATGTGGGGAGAACTGTTTCTTTGCTCTTCCTTTTGCAGAAACCTAACTAAATCTTCCTATTGTGTGAGCTACTTTTTTGTTTTATTAAGAACGCTATATTTCATTTCATCCTACAGTGAAACAGTTGCAGGCGGCTGCCCAGCACTTGTACTCTTAAAAAGGGAAAACAATGCAAAGAGAGGATGTCCCTGGAGGAAGATCATGCCCTGCCCCAGCTGCTCACACATGCAAGACAGATTTTTTTTTTTTCCAAGGACAGCAACCAGTCAGGAACACGACTGCTGTTCTTGCCCTTGGAAACACCCCTCTTTGCCTTGCAGTCCTTGGAAACTTGGCTTTCACTGCTGGAGGGGTAGCTGGGGACTCTACTGGTTTTGAGCACTGGCATTTCAAAGGAATTATTATGTCAAGGGCCAGTGGCCTGACATACTCGGGAATGGGACACATGTACGTGCCTGCAGGGGGCAATAAAGTTGAAGGGAAGGGCCAGTTTCTTCTGCCCTGTCCTGTCTGGAGCTGAGCAGTCTCTTGTGGATGAGAAGGGACTTGCACGGACGAGTAGGATCCGGCAAACAGTTTTGTTGTTCTGCTTTTGGCAGTTAAGCAAAAAACCTTGGTTGTCTGGTAGAAAGCTAAGCAGTTAGGTTCTTGCTCAACATCTGTGTCCTTGGGCTTTCTTTCCTATTGAAATGGATAACATTTTCAAGCACAGCCCTTGTGTGACAGCTTGGAAAGGTGATGCTGTGGTTAGTAGCAATTGCTGTGAGGTAATTGGTACAAAAATCATGGCCAGCCACAAAACTCAGAAAGTTCTACAAATACTGCAGATAAGTGGAAGTCATTGGGCACTGCAGGATGTGTGCCATGAAGACCAGACACCATACAGGGAGAGGCAGGAAAGATGTAAGCTGCTTGTCACAGCAGCTCATGACTTTCCTGCAGATGTGCTAGCCCTAAGCCTCTTAGTGCCAGGTTCTTCCTTCAAAGAGGTGTCTTTGTAAAGAGTCAATCAAAGTAAGTGCATATGGTTGTGTCCTGTTTTAAAGTGTGCTCCAAAAACCATCAACAGTGTAGTGCATAAGGAGGAATTTGCATGACAATGTATTTTTCACGTTGAATGCTTTAGATCAGCTACTATAGCTATGACAAGAACATAACAAAACCCTCTCACTGGCAGGATATTAATCTCTCCTTTTTTTATTATTTATTTATTTTTTTTTTTTTTTTACTGATTAGAGTAATCAAATTATAGATTGCAAAGGATGCTTGGTGGTCATCTGGTCCAACCCCATGCTGAAAGCAGACTTGACTTTGCAATTAGATGATGTGTTCCAAGGTCTAGTTTGGTGAAGGTGTGCATCTCTCTGGGAGCAGGGAGGCTGCAGTCCCTTTCTGCTTTCCTGTGCTCAGCTGTGCCCTGTGACATGAATTTTCTTCCTTCTTTCAAGAGACAGGTAAGAAAACACCTATTTCCTGTTTTACAAAAAAAGCCCAGGTGTAAGTTGAACACTGCACTCTTTAGGCATAGCTGTGCACATGCCTGGAGACAAAGACATTTGCTTTTCAGAGCTTTGAACCGTTCTAGTGCTGAACAGTTCCTGACAAGGGCTGGGAGCAGTCTCTGTGTTGATTTTCTCATATTTGGTGAATATGAGAAAATATTTGGTGAAGTTTTTCTTTCTGTTTGTGACTTTTTAATGATAATTCAGTCATTCAGACTCATCAACTGCCTGCTTTGAGGTTTGGGGCTCTGCTGATTTTTTTTGTTTGGGGTGGTAGTTTTTTGGGTTTTGATTTTTTTTGATTGTGAGATTTGGCTAGAAAATTTACTTGATTTTGCTTTGAACACTGACATTGGGGGAAAAAAAAAGACTTTTCCTGTAAGATCTCACAAATCTTAGACCTGTCAGTCTTGACAGGTTGTAGTGGTTTGACCTTGGCTGGTGAAGGTGCCCACCCAGTAAACAACTGCAAACCCCACACACCGTTGTGGACCTGTGAGTAAATTTTTCACGTAGGACAACATACAGTGTGAGATAATATAGGAGATAGTATAGAAAACCATTATAGAAAGGGTAGGATAGGAGGAAAAGTGGTACTGTTATGGTGGTTTAAAAGTGATTGGCTTGGGTTATCCCTCTGTTTCAGCTGTGGCTTGAGAGGCTGTGGTCCCTATTCATCTATTTTCCTTCCCCTCTCCCCAAAAATTCTGTACGGTGATGAGCAATGTCCAGGGGGCAGTAGCCAGGAGCCAGCAAATTGCAAAGATGAAATGAGACTGTGAGCAAAATTTTAGTAGAATGAGTGTGAATGTTAAGTAGGCAATGAATGTTAGTTTTTATCTTACATCGAATCACATGTTATCATCATATCCAATTGCCTTCTATAGACTTAGATATTTTGTGTTGCTGAATATGGTAAAAAATGGGTATGGCTCCTTGATGATGTTCCTCTGTTTAGTAATGCCTCTTCTTTTATCCCTGTCTCGTAGTTTTCATCAACATTTCAAGACAAATTTTTAGAATGTGGGCAAAGGATGGCATATCATCTGCAACACACAGGTGGTTGTGTTCTGATTCGTAAGGGAATGGTGTGCAGTATCACTTTAAGGTCTACAAAGAGAAGTTCACTTTAATATAGATAAAAAGTAATCCTGATAATTCCTTGATTAGCATTAATTCTGGGTTTGTGGGCATCAGCCATTAGCAAGTTTCTGGATGCTACTTAAGCTGGAACAGCATGGGGAAGGGAAAGTTTCTTGTGTCACTTTCATTGGCCTTCAATCACAAGTTATGAATGCATTACTTCCTGGTCATTGATTTTATGATGTATAATGCTGTCAGATATTTTGGGCCTCGGTGATTTATGTTTTTGGAAAAACATAGAGCTTTCAGACAGCTGGATTTTTGGGGACTGGAGTAGCTAATGTAGCAGAGAAGACACTCATTTGGGGAGAAATCTGTGAGATATGGTCTGCATATGAAGAGGACAAGCTACTGGCACAATAATTGTGATATTATGGATAGCTATATAAAATAACAGATGTGGAGAAGTGAGATGCCAAAAAAGCCAACAAGATCTTGGTGGGAAGCTTTTGGCATGTCAGCTTCAATGATCAAGCAAGACACCATGAGAAAGGAGAATTTTTTCCAGGAATCAAAACCCAGGGATGTGGTTGCTGAAAGCAAGAATTCCAGGAGAGTGAAGAGAGGGAAAAATGTCAGATAGAGATGTGCAATGCATTGCTGGAAGGCTTAAACCTTAAAACATTAGAATAAAGGCATTCCAGTTTAGAAGTCACTGTGTTAAAGGATAATAACCTAGCCAAGAGAATCGTGAATAAGTGGGAAGAAATTGTGTTTCTCCATTCATGCTCCAGGACTACTTCCCTAACACAGCAGGGTCCCCGTGGGAAAGGTCTGGGTCAGGAGGTCGTTTGTGAGGAATGCACCTAACTCAGAGAATCAAGGCAGGTATCTCAGCCTTTAGTGGGAGACTGCAGTAGTCTTTGTGTTTCACAGGCAACTACACACAGGCATAGCTAGAAAGAGCAGGATGTCTTCTGCCTGTGGCACACCACTAAATGGACATCTTGGCTTACTCATAATTCTTAGTAATGAAGTACCACAGGGATATTTTTGCTGGGATAACCATGTTGGCTCTGAAATGTAACTTCTTTCTGGAATGAGGGTACGATTCTAATGCTCTTAAGGCAGTCACTTTCCCCACACTCTAATATTGCAGCTCTACGTTTTTGGTATTAGCCAATGAGATGTGTTATAAGTACGAATCAGACACTGGTTTTAAGGCTTGCAGACCTCTCTCATAAAGCTTTAATTCCCTCAGCGATTTGCAATATTCATACATCTGTCACATTTGCAAGGTATCTGGGCAGGGTAGCGCCAATGGGCAAGGCTGTGCCAGGCACAATACTGTGTTATGTCTGTGGATTGTACCTAGTTAAGCCCTAAGTAGGGCTTGACAAGTCACTGGCACATGATCCAAGTCCTTCTCTTTTATCAGGGGTACAAGTGGTTTGTGGTCAGTCAAAAGTTGAATTAACTCTCTGGAAGAGCTTTTTTCCCTACATTTTTCACATGTTTCTTTTACAATGAGACAGTTCTCAGTCTGCAGAGAGTGATTTATATCATCAGCAAATGTCTAGGAGCAGTATGTAGCAGCCCTACCAGTCTGACCAGCTTGTAATGTTGCAGGTGGCTCTGAGTGGTTATGGGAAGGGAGAATTATGTGCTTCAGGTAGGGTTTCCACTCAGTTGAAAACATATTCTTGTATTATATTCAAATATCAGGTGATTTCATTTTCCAGGAGTTCATTACAAGGATATATTGCTACCATTCTTAACCCAGCCTTCATTTCACTTTGACATAGATTCAGGAGTTTGCATTAATTTATTACTTTCTTAGGCCGATTTACCCTTCTTCAGTCTGCTTTAATGCTTAGTTTTCATGTGTGTTATCTCAGTAGTTCAGCTAGTTTTGATGTAGACCAGTGTTTATTGCCTTTCAGACCCGAATACCAAGTGTCTCTGGAAATCTGGACCAGCTTTTATCATGTTTCTCTTCCCAATGGCAATATCCCAGGACTTTGTCTGTACAAGCAACTATCCCTTTCCAGGTGCTGCAGTAGCTTTGTCATTTCCTTTGGAATATATTGGGTGCAGTAGCAATGCCAAAAGGAAGTCTGTGGAAGGATTACCATCCAAAAGGCATAATAAAAGTAGTTAACTTGGCGCCATCTGGGTGTAGAAGCATCTGCCAAAAACCATTTGCGGCATCTGAAAGGGGAATAAAACTTGGGCATTCATCTTGGAAAGATGCTGTCCACTGCGAATACGACAGTGCTTCTCCCAAGCACTTTGTTTTGTTGATTTAGGTCAAAGGATGTGCTGACTCGGCCGTTTTTGTTAAGCTTTGTAACCGCTGGTAAATGCCGCTCAGTGGGTTTGGCGATTTCCCTCTAACACTGACAGGGCCTGGGCTGTCTGCTCCTGCCTTTTGACTGGGGAGCACTGAACTGAGCACGTCGTGACTCTCTGTACGCCATAGGGAGCTCTGTTCCATTGGGTGGCGGGGGGTGAGCTCCGTCTTTCCTCCAGTGCTTTTTTGTTGTTTTCTTTAGACTGATATAGCGATGCAATCAGTGTGTTGTGTTGAACAGTCAGTTTTCTAACCTCTGGGAACAAATACAGCTCCCAGAGTGCCCTGTAATATTGTAAATTACTGCAGACCTTGCTGGCGTGTATGTTCATCCTTGAGTGCAAGTGATGGAAATGACCCAGTCACTCATTATTTGTTTTTGACTGGTTCTTTCCCAATTCTTATTTATGAATGCTGTCCTGTGCCTCCTCTCAGGTACTTTGTTCTTGTTTCTCCTTTGCCTTCAGACCCAGGAAGGGTCTGCTTTATGCCTGTTTATTTTCCTGCTCCAACCTCTAAAATCTGAGAGGACCTTACTCAGCTTTCCTCACCCAGCATACTTCCCTCCATTCCTGCTGGAGTGGACACCACTAGTGTTGTCTCAAGGCCTCTGTTCAAGTAAATTCTCCTGTATCCTCGCAGGGATGCCCTTCTTTCACTAGAAATCTGTCCTAATGGAGCAGAATATAGAGGTGTGAGGGCTCATGGGATTTTTCATCGTCATGGCCATCTTAAAATCAGTCTACGTTTAAATCGCTGAAAATTGAAAATAAATCCTGAAAATGCTGACTTAAGCTCCTGCTATTTTACAAAAAGCATCACAAACTCATTATTCAGGGAATGAGGCCATTAAATACATGTGTGTTTTCCCATTGTTTTCCCTGGCAAAGAATTAATTCATGTTGCAAAAAATTACTGTAAAATTTCTTCCATTTCCTCCCTTCGATTTATCCTATTGACAGGAAGGTGGCTAGGTTGTGAGCGCACACACTTTCAGCTGAGACTTCACAGCCAATAGTGTTGCCAAAAGCCAAGCACCATCATAGTCAAAATGTGGGTTTTTAAAAAATGAGAGCTGATATTGATTGCCCTGCGTTTCATGTGACTGGAGCAAGGGGTCTGGTTTTGAGAAATCATTGTGCCCCTTTAAAAAGATCAGGGCTCAGTCTTATTTTAAAACACTTAAAATTGAAAATAAATCCTGAAAATGCTGACTTAAGCTCCTGCTATTTTACAAAAAGCATCACAAACTCATTTGACCCTCGGAACTGAAATTTTCATCTTTCTCCAAGTTCCAGACCCATATCCTGCACACTTTCTTCATATCCCTCTGTTAAGTACTTCCAGTTGGACTTTGTAATGAATAAGGGAGGTAGAAGTTGACTGTATGTATGCCTGTGTGTGCTCCTATCTGTATCTGGGATCAGGATTTGTGTGGCTCAGTATACACGTGTAGATTCTTGTTAATTCTGCCGTTATGAGCCCACAAACTGAGATGTTTTTGTTGCTGAAACTATGAGGAAGGAAGATGAAATTACTGTAGCCAGGTAGAAAACTTACCCTCCTGAAGTAATACAGATGAGAATGTGATGCTAGAAAACAGAGGCAAAGCTAGGAAATCTAAGAGATGCTGAGATACTTTTCTCATATTTTGTGTGTTTTGTTTGTCTGCTGTTGTTATTCTAATGTGAGAAAAGGAAGGGAAGAAAATGTGGCCCATTCCTATTTGTGAAACTCTTGCCCCTCATAAATCACAGGACTCTGCACCACAGTGAGCAACTCTGAGTGCAAAGTGCTGTAAATAATGTAAAAGATACGTTAAGAGATGTGCATACTTTTCAGGTTTTGTACATTTCAAAAAACATAAATCGTTCATTTCTATTTTCCTGTTCTACACAATTAAAATTGAAAGTTAAATAAGCAGAAAGGAATTAATAGACTAAACATCTCTTTCTTTTAGGAGATTCTTTTGGTGGAGTGTGATTGCATCATGATTTTTCACATCAATAGCATGCAGTAGGTTTTTCCCAGAAACCCTCTTGGGATTAGAGATGAGATTATTTTTCCCTCTGATCCCCTTTGATGGGTATTTATGGCTCAGATGAGGGGTGGTTTTGGAAGAAAGCCCTTAGTTCTCATCTTGTCACAGTGGCAGTTAATCTTAGTATCTATAATTGTCTAGTCATTTGTATTTGCCATGTATTTGTCTCTTTAGCTGTTGTGTTAAACTTTTGAGGGGTCACTGAATCTGGCACACATGCTTTTTCATTTGACTACCCCTTTGATTATCAGGAGTCAGTGTTTCTAAATATTCAAATAATTTAAAGAGGTTCAGATACTTAAATAATTGAAACAAGAATAATAACAATAAAACCCATCAAGCTGCTTTTTAATGATGCTTTTCTTGTTAATGACTGGCTGTGCAGGTACAATAGCCCTCAGCACCACGTAGAGAGGCACTGCTGGGAGAAGCCCTGTGCAGATGGATAGTCTCTCCAAGCGGTGCTAACAATTGCCACAGTCAGAATAACATATTTGTAAAATCTCTATAATCTGTTTGCAACTGTAATGAAAGGTTTTATGTGGACATGTGTGCTTGTGCAGTGGTATGGCCTTCTCCTATTTATGAGCTGTGTAATTGTACGTTTAGTCCTCTTCTGGCGTAGGAAAGCCGCACCGTAATGTGTAATTATAACCTTGGTAAGTGTAACACCATTAAAGTTACAAGGAGTGGTGTGTGCAGCAGAGGAATGATAGGGTGATGACAGAGTGACATGCTGTAACCAGCGTGGCATAATAAGAAGAGTCTTGTTGATCCTGCTATTAAAAAGGCTGTTCTCTGTACCAGCTAACTTGTGGTTCCCCAGGAGAAGGGCAATGTTGCTAAGCCTCACAGAAGCACTGGCTGCGTCTGTAGCCGTGCCCTTTGCTGGACACTTGTCCCAAGGCTCTTAAGGACCTAGAGGCTTCAGGGCCCTGGGGGTGGCAAAGCCTCGGGAGGTCCTGGCACACCCTGGGGGCAGTGGCACTGGCTGTGCCATGGGTGGACCTTGCTGGGATGCTTGCCTCAGGGTGCTTGTCTCAACAGAGCCCTCCCTGAGCACAGAGAACCACCTCAGCCTCAGACCTGCAGATGCCTCCAGTGCAGCAAAATGCCTTCTTCACAAGCCAGTCTGGGACTTGCTGGCTGCATCAGATGCAGAAAACTGTCCGTCTCCCTGTTGTCTCTCTTTTCCCATAGTAGAGGGAGTGAAGCAGCAGGTGTTCAGAACTGCAGGGTGCAGGAAGCTGTGGCAGGCACTGTGGTGGGAATGGTGGAGGACCCACCAGTGCCCCATGTCACTGATGGCTGTGGTGGGGAAGTGATGGTTTCAGAAGGAAGGTGTCCAGGTGAAATGCTGTAGGCGGCTCTCTGACATGTCCTGTAGGTGGAAACAACCAGCAGTGTCATGAAAAGCAGCCTGGGGGTACTTTACCCAAGGGAGCACCAGTGTTGCTTGTTTTCTTTAATATTGCTGCCAGCAGTAAATTCCATGCTCATCTCTGTGCTGGAAAGTGTCCACTACTCTGATGCTGTGGGATGCTATTAGCCACATTGGAAGTGCATGCTGATTAGCATCACTGAGGAAATTAAAATTCTCAGTGTGCGTATGTGGCTTAAACTACACTGCAAATTGAATTAAATTCTCAAAAAATCCTGCCAGAGAGGACAGTATTTTATTAAATCCCAGCCTTGCAAGCACTTTTATATAGGATTGCAGAAGAGAGCTTTAAAATGGTCCTTATGGCATTTTTAATGGAAGCAAGTCCCAGGGCTGGATCAAGGCAGCTGGTCCAGTGTTTCTCTTTTCGCATTGGCAGGAGTACCTCACTAATCTGAAAGCTGTTGAGAGTCTTCTAGTGATGCCTTTTTTCCATGTTTGTGTTTTGTATTTTCTGGCTGAGTTAGACCGTATCCTGTAAACTTACTTATTGTGCTTCGTATTCATTGCAATGACATCTACTGTGGAAGGGAGGGAGAAAGCTTCTTAACCACAGGCTCGCCTCCTGCTGACTGCAGTCAGAGATGGCCTGGGACAACACTTGCAGCAGATGTTTCTGCTTTATAGATCAATGGAAACTTTACAGAGATATTTCCCTCTTCAGTCCAAAAGCAAATGCCAGCAAGTCAGAGATTCACTAACTTTGTGCTGGACAGCAATAATTTTATTTGTTTTTTTAATACTTTTTATATACACACAAGGTAGCTACCAAAAAGTTGTCTTTAGCATTGCTTTAAATGGCATCTCTTAGAGCAATAAAGCTGCTCTCCACTTGCAGGGAGAAGTCTTGCTGTCTTTGCCGGCAGATGAAACATGAGTGTAGGCTACAGCCTGGCAGAGACAGGCATGCACAAGACACAAACAATCAGCCATCATCATGGGTTGGTATTTTCTGGTTCTGAATTTCCATGGATTCTGTGGAACAAATGTGTACTTCAAAGGATAAAAGAGAAATACGCCATTATTTCCAAACAAAAGGGAGAGATGCATCTTTCTTTCTGCAAATTATCTTCTTGCTTTGTCAAGGGGGGCTGACAGGGGAATAAGGGATATGGATTGGAGGGAAAGGGAATGCTTAACATCTGTGCCCACTTATGAATCCACAGGGATGGGAACGCATGACCCCTTTCTCAGTACAGCACTCCTGTCTGCTACAGTTTTGGGTGCAGTTGTTCCCTAGAAATAGCAAAGAGGAAATAAGCACTTCTAATATTTTGGCCAAGAAACTTCATCTGTGGTTTCAGATCACCAGTGTGAAACCAGTGTGAAATGGGTTTCCAGTCCTCCAGGACTTCTCTTTGTCTCATACTTAGCTGTTTGTGTAAAGGAAACCAGATAATTGTGACTGAAGGAGCTGCTTCATTTCCAGGTGCGTATGTTTGCTGCAAGAGCGATGGCATCTGTGGGAAACAGACTCACATACATCCCACTCATGTCTTACAGAGACTGGGAACTCTTGGCTCTACAGATGTGTGTAGGAAACTGTGAATTCAGAGACACATCTTTTAGTGGTGGAAACCTCAGCTGTGTTGAAACCTCAACTGATATTTCAGTGGTAGAAACATCAACTGTCTTGTCAAGAAAGACAAGTTACTGGGAGTATTTTTTGTAGCAGCAAGTAACAAAATAAACTCCACTGATTGCTTGCCATAAGGGAGCTAGAGATATCCTCTGACTGAACCAGGCCATAGCTGGAGATATTTAATGTTCCTTTCATGTTTAGGAATCTCTGTAATTGGAGGGATATCTGCATGAAGAAACTGCTGTGCTGTCTCTGAGCATCATCCTTTCTCAAAGACCCCAAAAGCATGTGCACAGACTGCACAATAACAAGAGTTTCCTATAATTCAGTTGGCATTTTTGTGGTGGGTCAAAAAGCCCATGAGGCTTTGAAGCTTGAGAGAGAGGATTTCTTTTAGTGGCTGACAGTTGAATGCCCACTATTGTGTAACACTGTGTTCAGTCCAAGCAAGTCAGAGACTTGTTAATTCTCAGTTTCCTACCTTGTCCTTACCCAGCTAAGCTTCATTGCTCTAATAGCATTTAGCAAGCAGCATTGAGATTAGAAGGAATATGAAAAGCTTCTCATTTTCTTTTTAATCAAAGTAACCATGATCAGCCAATTTACATTCTGGCTACTCCTGGCCTCCCCATGGACACTGGGCAGAAGTAAACCATTTAGTGCTGTGGGGAGTTCAGGCTACTGCAATTATCCTTTCTGGTCAAAATTTCTGTAGACACATTCCTCATCTTCCTCCTGCCTAAGGTCTGGATAAGGTGCTTGAGACAGTTATTTCACAGACATGCAGAACCACCTCTGGATTCCTGTACAGATATACAGTATCATTTCCAGTGCCCAGCAGCAGCTTTCAGGATGGCCCATTGTGTTTTATAATTGGCTTCTCTTTAAATATTTCTTCATGCACCAGCAAGTTCCTGAGCTCACTTTCTAATGGCGTAGGCAATCTTGATTTCTCATTTCTTTTCAAAAACATATCTGCAGCTGGCAGCCCATACACCCCTTTTATTTTATTTATGCCCCTGTTATTTTATAATTTGAGAGTACTACATATAGATCTGATTACCTCTCTCTCTCCTTTGCCAATAGGTGCTTTATTACATTGATGGCTTTGCTCAGTGGCCCATCATGCTGGTATAAAAGGGACTTTCAGCCATGTGTCTGGGACTTCACTGCAATTTATTTAAAACTCTGGATCACTGGTGGGTGCAGCCTGTGGTCATGTACCATTATGTGAACAGTGACATGCTTAGTACAGCAGCTCCTTGTTCAGTGGTGCTGTCTCCTGCTAATGCTCTCTCCAGGAATGAGGGGGTTTGAGCTGTATGAGGAGGCACTCAGCCACTGCATGCTCTGTGCCAGGACAGAGTGTCTTGCTCTCTGCAAGGGCAGAGCTTGGAGCGGGTCACTTCTGCAGGCTGGGGCTTGAGGTATAAAAGCAGGGCAAATCCTCTGTTCCTGTGAAAGTCTGTACTAAGAGAGCATCCTAAGCATGGCTGGTTGACCTCCTCTCCCTGCCTTACTGGGAAGGAAATGACAATTTTTCCTTGTAATGTGAAGATGTGTCTCTTGCTCCCTTTGGCCTGTACTGCAGGAGGAGGAGGAGGAGGACTCAGCTGTTCCATTCACTAGAGGCCACTGCAGCATCACCTGCCTCTGGTGTTTTCACTTGCATTTTCGAGTGTTGCTCTAGAGACTGTGTTTCTGACTATGATCTCTCTTCTAGGTTTTTTCTATTTGATGTACTAATATTCTCTCTTAATAACAATGAAATCTTCACTGTTCCCAGGGCAAGTTTGTCATGCTCCTTTCAGCAGTAGCAGTAGGTGACATGGTGTCCTTTCCAGCTATTACAAGCAACCAGTCCATGGAGACGTGAAACCTGTGACATCCAAATGCCAGAGTCAAACCTTGTTCTCTTCTACAACACACTGACACTTTTATTAGGCTCTGTGAGACTTAAACTCATGCTTTAGGGAGGACCTCACCAGTAACTGTCATGGAAGAGTCCAAGGGCTTCTCTGCTTTTCACTTACTGTTTTAGCAGCTCAGGGCTGACCTTCTCCAATCAAGTCCTCTGATTAACTACCTCAGACCTTCTAATGCTACCAGCATTTTATGGTCCTATCTGCACAGATCCGTTTTTCAGACTCTCAGGTCAAGTAGCTGGATTAAGCATAGATTTCCTTTTTTCATGTGTAATTTTGAGGTACGCCTGTCCTTTTTTACCCATCTCTGCTGGTGTATCTAGAATGTGATGGTCTTATTCCTGGTACCTCTCTGGCCCTTTTGCTCTGTTCATTTTTCTCCTAGGAATGTATTTATATTACACATATAGGGTATTTTTAATTTTTCAGCTTTAGGCCAGCACTCTGTTTCTTTTCAGTCTTGTGCAGAGTCTCTACCCCTGGTATTTTCTCTCTGATCAAAACTTTGTTTATGTAAACCTTTGCAAGCTTTCCACCATCAAAAATGTAATGTGTTCATTCAAATCATCGAAGCCATTGAACTTTCAATCCCTGTAGAATAGAGGTCTTCTCCTTTGCTACATGAACACAAATCTGTGCTCCATTTGTGCACTGGAACCTGCCAAAACCTTGTAACAAGCACAGGGAAAACATTTGGAGTCAACCACCTCCCCAAAGACTTCTCCCCTGAGAGGGGAAAATTCCATTTTTCTGTATTACATTCTTTCAATAATCTACGTAAATGAGACTTCTAAAGGGTTGGCCATATTTCTGCCCCTCTGTAAAGTCTATGCACTCACCGTTTCTGCTCTCTCTCTGCCTCCTTGCCTCTCCTTTCTCCATTTGGTAAGACCTGTGCTTTCACTATTAACACCCTGTTTCCTGTGGTTTTTCTTGTAATGTTAATGTTACTCTTCCTGGCACTAGCCCCGTCTAGAACTTGAATGTACCAAGGAAATCTTATGATGGATCTGACCTCTTTATCCAATGCCAGCTCTCTGCTTAGTTTGTGCCACAAAAATGGATCTCCATGTAAAATTCCTCCTGAATTCAGGCTGTGCATACCTTTCTGACCTGAATGTCTTCAAATCGGAGCTGTGTCTCTCTGGGGTGGCCAGAGCATCATGAGATTCAGCCTTGGAGCATGCCAGGATCCCCAAGTATCCTCCTGTGGTACTCCAGTCCCGACTTGACAACTTAATAACATCTCAGACACCTGAGAATTTAAAAGGACATTTTTCAAGAGGAAAGGCTGCCAGCCTTATCTGAAAAAGTGTGGATTTCAGTACAGGACTGACCATCTTCAACTAGCATTGTGCTTCTGGATGCATCACTGTTCATTTTTGGATATGACACCACCGTTACCATGACCTGGCTGCCTTATCCATAAAATGAAGGTAACAATCTTCATCTGATTTGTACAGTGCCCTAACCAGCAAAGGAGTTGTGGCACTGCAGAGCTAAGTTGACCTAGTAATGGATGAGCTGTTTTTGCTGAAGCCTCTAGCTTCTCAAAGCCTGAGCTAACTGAAGCAGTAGCTAGACAACTGAAGAAGTAACTGTGTCAGGAGCTGTATTTGTGAGCAATGGCAGGGGTGTATTACTCATGTGACTAATTCATCTGACAAAGATGTAGTTTGCATCATTTTCTTAAAACAATGGACTGTAAATATTGCAGTCTGCTGAATTATTTGAGGGATGAGTCAATGCAATTTAAGATCCAATTATTGTATTATTGAATTCCTTACTCCTAGACACTTATTTGAACAGTACCAGCTGCTGAACGAGTAGGTTCACACTCACTCCAACTGGAAGTTGCCTTTGCAAACTGGGTTTGAGTACTGGCTCAACCATGGTTGAAAGAAATCTGATCCTTCAGGGATCATGGGCTACTTGGCTGGTGTTGCAGGCAGTACCTCACCAAGTGTTACCTGCTGCAGTAAAACTTGTTTCAAAGAATGGGGACTTGTGGTAAAACCTTGCCTTTTGCTCTAGGTGGCTAAGTGACTCTTGTCATGGTCTTTGTATGACACTAAAGCTCAGGTATGCACAGTAACTTCTGCTCACATGAACATTTCTGCTCACAGTGTACTTCTGTGAGCTCCACAACAGCTAGCCTTCATAAGGGATCATTCTGAATTTAGCTTAGCACCCTTGGAAACTTTCAAACCCTGTGTTTGTTGGTTCCTGGACCCTCACTGTCTTCTGGTTAAATAAGCCTTTGTGTCATGAATAGTACTCCATAGTATCTGTTTGAATGTGTTTGAATGAATGGCTTTAGTAGTTTCTGAATGTTATTCTTTCATTCATAGTTGCAAAAAAGTGTCTGTATCTCATAGGGACAATGACAACCACTCCCTTCTGTCAACTCCTCTCTTCTTCCGTTTGATTTCACAAGATGAATCGAGTCAGTACACTGAATGGCCATCTGGTTTCTGTAGGACCTGCTGGAAGTGGCTCAGAAGACTGCACTTAGGCTGAGTCAATTCTCTGGAGGGGGGAACAGCATCACTGGTAGACAGGACCTTGCTGAGGGCTGCTGCAACACGTGGCTCTGCATCCTGTTTTGTTTCTTTAGAGAGATAATGTTCCAGTGCCTACGTCTTGTGCACCTCAAGTCCCCTTGACCATGATCAGATCTGTGCTCCCTTCCTACTCCACAGGTCAGAGCTGCTCTTTCACCTGGTTGGTTGAACTGCATGGTACAACCCTCACAGCGTGGGCAGATCCACCAGATCTATTTGTTCACACCCACTTCATTGTGACAAACTTCCTGTCTGCACCGCCCTTCCCCTTCGAGACAGCAGGGAGGGCAGAGATGGTGGTCCTTACCAGAGAGGGACAGGTTGAACTCTCATGGATTCCTTTGGCTGGGAGAGGAGTGCCAAGCAGATATTTCAGGTGGAGAAAGTAGCATGGGACAATGAGGAGAGTTGAGTTGTTCCTAAGAGGAACTTCTTAGAAAAGAGAAATTCAGTCAGATAACACGGAAAAGGGACTGAAAAAAAGAAAAGTTAACTGTTGGAAAAAGAGGGGGTAAACAGCTTCTTAAATGCAGCTAGCAAGTGTAAAGACTCTAATGTCTTCCCAGATCTCTCACTGCCTTGTGTTCATCCTGGAAGTAATTCCTTTATGACTCTGGTTTTGAGGATTCAGTTTTGGTGCACCAAATTTAGATTTTTCAAACTACCATTTTCATCTCCAGATTAAATAGGACACAAGACATGGTCTATTATGTGACATTTGGAGTTAGGGAGGAGAAGACCCACAGCGAATCCTGGGCTCCTTTCACTGTTAATGTGCTGCCCCCTTACTTACTCACAGATTGTCAGTGGAATAGTGGTATTCATCCCTGCCATGCCACGAAATACAGAAGTTCAGAACCGAAATTACTGTCCTTAAGTGAACGCTAACCATGTGACCAGACAAAGGAATGTGTTTGCTTGGTCAGTAAACATCTTTTTTAAGGTCATTAACATAATTTGGCTTCCAATTTTTCCTCACCAGGCAGATTTTATTTAGTCAATACCAGAACTATCATAGGCCGTGCTGTTTTATTCTGCACAAGACCAGTGTTCTCCACGTTATTGTGCTGGAGCTCTTCTTAGGGGTGCTTCAGGACAAACCCAGGCACAGGGCACGAAAAAGCTCAGCTGCTTTACCGACAATGTAGCACCCTCAGAAACCTACTCGGAAAGCGTAGAGCTGACTTTGCAATTTTTGGCCTTGATCTCTGGCACTAAAGTTAATTGGGATAATTCAGAGTTCACACCCATCTCCCTGAGGGTTTGGTTTAAAAATACATGTAATGTGAGTTTTAAAATAATTTCTTTTGATTGGAAGTATTTGGAAATGTTTCTCTCCACTGGTTTTAAAAGGTGTCATTTTTTTATGAATGCTGAGATGTTGATTAATAAAATTCCGAAAGCATTAACTCAATTGAGTGGACTCCAACTTTTCCTTTTTTTATTGTTATGATTTGTGAAAATAAATGTAATAAAAAAAAATCCCAGCAGCTCTGTTAAATTGTATCCTCAGCAGTCTCCCTCCTGACAGCCTTACCAGATGTTTTACAATGTTAGACTCAGGGCTGTTTGCTCTTGGGGGAAGGTTGAGCAAAGCCTTGGCTCAGCACCATCAGGCTTCAGCTTGTGACCCTGTGTCTCAGGCACCTTGGACACCAGCCTGTGCCTTGGTCAGGAACCAGGTGCTTTGGTCTCCCTACTTTAAGGACTCCTCGGGGAGGAGCAGCTACCTTTGGTTGCCCTCTTCCACCCTCCTGATGACAGCTTATAGGACGTGGTGCTCAGGTTCATCTTCTTCATATCCTGTCGTTCCTGAGGCTGATGGATGGAGCCTCTGGCTGCACCAAGTCAGGGCCACCTCCCATGAAGGGATGGCTATGGCCACCCAATGCTGGGATAATCACCAAGGGAGACTGGAGGAGACCCCTATCCCTGGAGGCTGAGCTTCTGGTATCTTTCTTCCCAGGTCTGCCATGAGTTATGCCCTCTGAGTGGAGCTGGAAAGGCTGCAAGCCTTTCTGTTTGGAAGGGACAAGGGGGGCTGAGGGCTGGGGAGGTGGAGGCAGGAACCGTTCATGCTCCCAGCTGCTGGCCAGGGAAGGATTTATTGCCCTGGCTGTGTTTGGGACACGGACTGCTCAGAATAGCCATCCATCCTACACGTCTGAGTGAGCTGCCATGGGAGATTCATTTGTAAGCCGGCCTTCCTTCTTCCTGAAGTTTCTTTCTCCTTTATGCTGCAAAGGCTAATATATTGTTCAAATTAAAGTGGGCCTGGGGACTGAAGACAGAGCTGGTTATTGAGTGGAACGGACTGATGAGGAGTGGGTAATATATTTAAAGACTGTGTAGGAGCCACCAGGGATGATATAGTCTGATTTATTTGATTTAGTGTAATTTATAGTACACTGGGCTGTGTTGTGATTCTTCAGGATTTTTATCAGGAAATTTGCATTCAATATTTAAGTATCTCTGGGCAGAAACATTCTTATTCTTTTATTATTTTGGCTTTAAACATACCATGTACCACAGAAGAATTTATAAGTGTATGAAGGGTTTTAATAAGTTCAGATAGAAAAGGAAAAAATTTTGAAATCTAGGATCAACAAGGGAGAGGGATTCCTGCTTCACCCTTTCCCAAGGGCATGGGTGGATTTGTTAAAAAATGGCTCCACTGTATCTGCTTTAATTTTGCCTTTTTTTTTTTTTTTTTGTCATTAAGGTAGAGCCAGCCTTGGTAGAGTCACTGACATCCAAAAACTAGTGTCTCCTCTTTTGTAAATGAGGACTGAACCTCTCTCCTTGTGCCCACTAAAAAACACAGATGTGGTCTGTTCTGCACCACCTTATTTTCTGAAATGTTCCTTGATTTTTGGGCTGGAATTTTGCTTAGTTTAATAGGTGATAGTCCATTTCTTTGATGCTCTAGGCATGATTTTTTGCATGGTAAAAATTTGTATTTTTAAAGTTAGTTTTCTAATAATTTCATCCCTTTCAGAGATCATCAATAAATGAAGATACCTCAGGTGAAACTGGGTCTGTTGTTAGGACAGAAGTGCTGTGGCACAAGATCAGGTCTCTGAGTACACCATCAGTGGAGACTCCATTGTTTTTCCTGGAAGTTTAAACTTTTCCTCCGGAACTTTTCCTGGAATTTTAAACTTTCTGTTTTCCAGAACAGGAGGCTGAGGTAGGGTGGCGGTGCCCAGTTTGTGCCTTGCTGAAATACCTCATGAAGCACTGAATGAACATATCAGCAGATGCCATATTCAAAACATCTTAAATGTTAATAGAAGGATTCCATTCTTAAATTTGTGATACATCATGGTTTCAGCACTCTGCTGGACCTTCCTCTATTGTGATTTATTTCTAGGCGTGTTCCATGGTTTCGTGGTTTGCATCTCATTAAAGCATAGTGGGCTGCAGCCCTTGAGCCCTCAGCCTTAAGGTGTTCAGTTGGGAAAGTTGAATCCCTGGTGGTCTGCAAACTGCAACACTGTATAAAACCTTCGTTGACAGTCAAGCACACTTGAGTGGTTAAAGTTTTAATAGGCTTAGAGTTAATTCTGGAGTCCACCAACATCTGTGTACCTCTGTAATTTCAAGCACCTCTTACTCGGTTGATTTCGTATATCATACCTGAAAGTGTTTTTGGAACTTTGGCAGCTCCATGTGGAGTTTCATGATTCATCTGTGTCTTCACAAACTGCTTCAGTTATTTTCATTTTGTGTCTTACTTTTTTTCTTCACCCCTTTTCCCCACTGGAAGACGTTCTTAAATACTTAATCAGGACTGTGGTTTGGAATGCACTTTATCACACACCTTTTCTGTGCCAAAACCCTTTACACACTCTATTAAGGATAACTTTCCACATACTACTGTATTTATTTGTGAAACGGCTTTTAAAGACGGTGTAGATGGTGGAAGGCAAAGTGCGATGGGCTAAATCCACATTTGCAGGGAGCTCTGCCCTTTTCTCACAGCTTACACCCCTGCTGTGGAGGCAGGGCTTGTCATCCTGCAATCTCTCCCTCCTGCCATACCAGCAGCACGGGCAGGGCAGCGCCACGCTGTTTTGAGGGGAAGAGCGATGGACTGGGACCTGGGTGGGGGGAAGGTGTGAATGGGTGTGCCCCATTCCTGGCAGTCCCCGAGGTGTCATTGGGTGCCTGAATTCTGGCCAGGGACATTTGTTTCAGCTGGGAGGATCCTGTTGAGAAAATATAGGACAGTTGCCTGGAGGCAGTTGGAGAACACTGAGGCTTCCAAAAATCCTCTTTGTACCTTTGCCCTGGACAGCCTTTAGGAGCTAGGCTGGGAGCCGCCGGGCTGGTTTATTGTAAATAGAAGAGTCAGTCTTCCTCGCATGTATGAACCTTTTCCTTCCTGGCAGCTCTTGTCAAAATAATCCTGTTTTTCTCAGAACGTGTGAGTGTCTCTGGGCTCTTGAGAAGGCTGAGTGCCTATACTTGTCTCTTCAGGCAGCTAGAGGTGGCGGGGGCACAACAGCAACGTTTGCTGCACTGGCGGCTCTCAAAACTTCCCGTGTTATTTTTATTGTTGCAGCCCCCAGAGTGCTTTGATTAGGTTGGAATCCTAGCTCTGTGGGTTTCTTTCCTTTCTCATTGCTTTTTTTTGAAACAAGTTTCTAGCTCTTGTGGCTGTGGTAAAAGGAGTTTGAAAACATGCTTTGGATGTGCTAAAATCAGAAAGGGAACAAAGAGAGCTCTGCTGGGACTGCAGGGCTGGGACACGTCTTTTTTTAAACTCCGGGTTTTTTCTCTGGCTTGCAATAGTTTCAATCCTTTTATGAGGTTTTTAGCAGAGGTGTCAGGCCATGGCACAGCTTGCCCGAGGTGACATGGCAGGAAAGGAAGTGAAGAACAAGCTCGAGGTGTCCTCACCACATGCTGTGCTGCTGCCTTGCTGCCTCACATGGGCATTTCCCAAAGGCTAGGCTGGTGTGGGCGACGGCCGTGTTGGGAACAGCTGGCGACAGAAAACCAAAGAGTTAGAAAAGGAGTGCTTGCATCTCATGGCAGGCCAGCTTGCTTCCACATCACGTTTCATCCCCAAAACACTGTAATGGTGCATTTTCAGTGTGGCAAGCTTTGGTACCTCCAGCCTTGTTGGCCCATGCCACCAAGACGCAGTGCAAGAGTTCTGCTGCTGTTGGCAACTCAGTAATTGCCTTTTTCACCTGAATTTGGCAGCATTAGTCTGAGAGCACGTGCACTTTGTCCCTCTCAGATGTCACTCCTTTCTGAAAGAGTGGAGCTTTTGGCATACTTGTATGCTCACTGCTTTACTGCTCTCATGGCTGAGCAGTAAAGCAGTGAACATACAACAAGATATCCCAACCTCCTACAAATTAATGTGTAGGAATTACTTTGTGAAAAATAGTCAGATGTGAGCTGGAGAGCCACTGATTGTCAATAGCTTGTGCTCTGCTGACGCTTGGGCTAGGTTGACAGTATTCCTATGACAAAATAGGAGTGGCGGATGCTATTGTACTTGTGCTGGTTGATGTGACTGAGGCAGACAGCTCTTCTGGGCTGATAAAAGACATTTTAAACTGCAAAGAGACAGAGTAAAGGGTGAAAAAATAGACAAAGTAGAGCCAGCCCTATCTTAAAAAAATTAACTAGCAAAGAGTAAATTTGAGTACATTTATATTTATCTATCAGATATTTGTTTTCTATCTGACATTTGTCTATCTGACATTTGGTTGATACTAAGAACTGGTGTCTACTGTCTCAGTAGAAGTATTTTATTATTATTAATAACTACTTGTTAACTCTGGCATCTCTAGTATGCCAGGCACTCTGTAAAACCCAAGGAAAGCGTCTCCCCAGAGAGCTTATGCTAACATATTCTATTCCAACAATATTTTTTTGGTGCCGTGTATAAATCATTCTTCTAGCAATATTTAGTGCAGAGGTTTACTCTTTCCCATTTGTGACAAACAAATTTTCCACAGTGAAAATACTATGCAGTTCAACCTAGCTGTATTTTATGGAGTTTCTTTTTGGGCAAACCATTGAAAGACATTGCTGCAGAGAGGCCCTTAACACACATTTAACTTTGAAATCTGCCTAAGCACCATTAACTTTAATGGCCCTGAGCACATGCTTCAGGCTAAGCATGTGCTGAAGTGTTCTACTGATGGTGGATGGATTAGGCCCATAAAATTTTGGTGAAATGTGGTGTAAACCATCAGAGACATTAAAACCCCCAGGGATTCTCTGTGGAAGTGGGTATCACATCATCTGTCATGAGGGACTGTGTTCAGATGCTCCGTCAGGCAGCACAAGCTGACCCTCCCATCCAGGATGATTTTTCCATCTGAGGGATTCAGTATCTGAGGGATACTGAAATTTTCGTCAGTCCTGGGAATCATTAGCAACATGGACTCCGATTTGCTATGTGGAGAAGTGCTGTAGTACTGCCCCACATGTAGGAGAATGGACTCCTGGGAGAATAGAAGAAATCATGGTGATCAGTAGTGTGAGGTTTGAAAACCAGCAGACACTCATTGAGTCTAACTAGAGCTAAATCTGTAGTTAAATAAGAGAACATAATGAAAAATAAGCAAGAAAATTTTTTAAAGTGCCCTAAAGAAAGAGTATCATCCAGTCTCAAGGGAAGAATAACTGAAAAAGTACGGTATTGGAATAACTGAAGTAAAGTAATGACTAATGAGGTCTTTGGGGACCATTAATGTAGACTACATGAGTGGCTTGATTCAAAAGGGTGCTTTGCCCGTGTTCAGAATCATGTCCAATTCAGTCTTATTTATTTAACACCTGAAGCCATCCTCTGTTGAACTGCCATCAGGAAGCACTGGAGATGCCTGATGTTGCCCCCCTGCCTCTTTGGGAATCCCGATACGGTGGATCCATGGTAACACTTGTCTGATGGCAAAGACCTTTTGATTCTTTGCTCCGTCACTGCCTCAAAATTACCCCGTATGGACCTTTTGTGAGCCTCTGGGGAGTCAGAGACAGAAATCCTCCATAACACAGAGAAATATCTGAGCTAACCTTCTTTTTCCACAGGAACATGGTGCAGAAAAAGTTAGGGAGGTGGGGAGCAAAATCAACCACAACCTCCTTGGTTGACTCACCACATCTCATCTGGCTTCACCCTAAATTTCTGAAGAGATACCACTGACTGAAGGGATTTTTCTGTTCTTCTACAATATCAGACTTTGTATCTTGAGGATAAATTTGAGTGGGCTTTGGTTTTTCATTATAGGGAGCAGAGGCAGAAATTGACTGTTTCTTAGGAAACCCTCTATGTTGTGCTGGATATTATGGAAAAAACAATGTAAAACAAACCATAGCAGATTCTCTTTAAGGTTTATGAATGACTATTTTTTGGCTTATGCTTGAGAATTAGGTCAGGTTGGCACAAACTGTTCACTGAAAACTTTACTGAATGCATGAAAGCCCTCAGAAGAGAAAGACTGCTGCAAGACTGTGGCTGAGACAGATGGGTGAAAAAGCAATTTCTATCCCTCTGATATAATTGTTCTCATGTAAATACACCCAGACATAAGTACGACCACTTGGGGAAAATAGATGTGTGAGGGCAACTGCATTCATTTGTCGTGAGACTCTCTAGAGTCAGGAGGCTTCAACAATTAAAGTCCTAAAATCCCAGAGTGGCTACATCGTGAGTGTCCTTTGTTTTTAAGCTCAGTGAAAGTCACCTTGTTTTTCTCTTTGGAATATACCATCATAAAGAGGAAATCTTCCAGAAACCAGTCAACCACTGCATGGCTTTGTGGACTTGCTTTTACATGTGTGACATGAAGAGGAGTATGATTCATACAACAAGAGCTCAAACAGCTCTGTTGGATTGTAAAATTATTAACTAAACAAGCAAGAAAATAGTTTATTTAGAAGTACTAATGACGAGACTGACAACTGGAAACCAGTAAGAAAGAAGGGAGCAATAAAATATTAGGCAGCCAAATGACTGTGGCTTGATATATCTCGTCTCAGATTTTTGATTTTTCACAAAAGAAGTTGGCAGTGACAATGGTAAGACATTGTGAACAATGTAACAATACAATATACTCATGCCAAAATGTAAATACAAAAGAAATGTTCTAAAATACACTGTATCAAATTATCTGCAAGAAGCAGAAAAAGATGAAACGTGTTTTCAGTTCCTTGGAATCACAGAGAAAAATCAAATGCAGAGCTTAAGAGTTTAGCTTTACATGGGTATAAATTCCTTATTAAAAATTTGATCTCAGTTAGAGAAGAACAAATGAATACTTTGATGATGATATGATGGATGGAGTTTGTGAGGGATATATTTCATCATGATCCCAATAAAATGAATAAAAAACTCCCAGAAGTCTGAATATCTCACACAGCTCTTTCTCTAAAACTAAGGGTAAATGAAGGTGTATTGATTTTCTAATGAATTTTAAATTCCACAAATGGGAGTTTTTTAGGATCAAGATACTAGGTGAGCATGCACTATGACATTTTTATAAGGCTGTCAGATATGAGTCTTAGTACAAGAGGTTCCAATCCTCTTGTATGGACAATAACTCTTCATTAACCCTGGATCAACACATGCACTAGAGAGAATATGCAGGGAGGAGAAAACTGTCTCAAGTCAAAGTCCCACCCTGTGTGCCTATATGTAAAGCACAAGAGGCATAAACAGCTTTTCTACCTTTTGTTTCTTAATGCAATCTGTTTTTATAACAAAACAAATGTCTCATTTGTATTATTTTCTTACAGAATGCCATAAAGTAGTTAGGTTTTCCAAAACTATTTCAGTGAGAGCCCATGAATAGGTCTGCAGAGGTTCAAGCAGATGTTCAAGTATCTGATCTCCTTTTCCTAAGTTCTGAGTCAGCTGAATAGGAGTCCAGCCAGTCAGCCTGGAAAACGTGAACTTTATCCCCAAGTTAATGTCTCTGGACTCATGGCTGAAGCAGACAGCATGCTTTCCCAGGGAGGCTCAGGGTCACAGCTGTTTCAAATTGCTGGGTGTCTCCTAACTTAGGTGGGGGTACTAGAACTTATCTGAAGCACCAGAGGCTGCTTTGTTTTCAGAAGGGGATTGAAAATTTTACCCTCTAGTATTGTTTCTTAGCCTTCTCTGGCCTGCAGCCAAGCCAGTTTGCAGGTGAAATTTTGTTTACCATTAAGACCGTGGGCCTTGGTCAGTTCTCAAATACTCTCTTTTGCCCCTGTAAGCCAAAATATATATTGTTATACTGACACGAATATTTACTGTTGGGTACATAATGCCCCATAGTCCTCCTGCAGTCTTTGATAAAGTTCCCTTCACTGCTCTTGTTTTCCTAGCTAAGAGGTAGTTCAGGAAACAGATGGGTGATTGCATGCCTGTGATGTTGAGCTCTGAGAGGAAAGTTGAATGCTCTGCTTTTTGTTCAATATAAACTTGATCTGACATCACTGGGACTTTGCTTTTAGGAGGGTCTTCTTGCCTGAAGTAACCCACTGGCTTTCAGTGGGTCAAGGACAAAAAGACGAAGTAGTCAAAGATGAATACTGTGGTGGTCCTCTCTTCCACCTCTAGCCTGTAGATTTTTCAGCCTGATCTTACTTTTTTAGTGGCTATGGTTGCATGAACAATATGCCTACATCACTCCATGAGATCAAGAAAATATCACACATAAAATGTTTATCCGAATTTTTTTATTCTTTTCTCAAATCAGCAGAAATAATTAGATTTTGTGCAATGCACTCCCACAACAAAAGGGTATCACAGCATTCTCTGATGAGTGAGTGTAGGAGGCTGTGAATTAAGTGAAATACACTTACATGGATCATCCAGTTTAACTTTATGAGAGAGCTGGTTGTCTCAAAATAACCCTCACCACCCTTTCTTTTCTTACATTGCCTAGATAGGACATCTGGCAGAGGCTCAGTCCCAGTGCAACCAATAACATTAACCCTGAGTAGCCCAAATCACGACTGGGTTGGTTCATTCTCTATAGCAGAAGAAATCAAGCACAATTTCCTAGTTGCCGATTTCTCAAGTACATGAAATAATTCTGATGCCTTGGGAAGGCTGACCTGGAACAGAGACTAGAGAGAACTAAGAGAATAAAGTAGGTGTGTAGTAAAAGGCCTTTAAGGATACACGTTGGGCAGTACAAGAGCCTGGCCAAGACTCTGCCCAAGATGGACCCAAAACGGACGCAAGATGGACGACCAGTCACGAGGTCTTACAAATTATAAGTTTTAGTCCATTTGCATATTGGGTTTAATTGTCCAATTACAGCTTCAGATTATGAAGTCCCCTTCTTCTTGTTTTCTCTTTTCAGTCCACCATTGTTTATGGTTTTGGGCCTGAAAACTCATAAAGGTTGTCCTTGGTCTCCAGCAGGAAAGGATTTGTTTTGTCTACCTACTCTGTGAAGAGAGCTTACTAACACTTAATATGAGGCTCAGAACTACACACCTAAGCAGCACATTATCTGAACAACATGAAAACTAAAACTCAAGGCATCATTTCCCCGCTTTAGGGGCTTGACAACGCCTTTTCCTTGTGGAGTCTCTATTCTAAATATCTACCAATAATAGGTATTCAATAACAGATAAGTATCTAACAATAGTAAACAACAATAATAAACATCTAAAAATAATAAACATCTAACAACAGATAAATATCTAATAGCAAATAAATAAATTCTGCTTTCAATAAATATCTAGACCAGGCTGATTGCAACACCTCCACTCCAAAGAACATTTGTGCTAATAAAAGAACATTATACTTTTAAAGTTTGTCACTATTTCATTGTGAGCAAGGGCATGGCAGTATGCCCCTATAAAAACTATAGCCAGATTTCATTTGTTCTGTACCCTCTGTGGGTTATTGCTATAATCTGTAACTGACAATGATTGCATCTTATGAATCCCTGAACAAATATTAATTTAATTTACAACAAGTTCAGTTTCGTTAAACATCAAAGAGAGTAATTTATTAATTACATCAGCAATGATTTTGACCCCATTCAGGACCATTTCTCCTGCCAGTCTGGGCTCAGACTCAGCATGCCAGCTGACAGTTGCCTGCAGGCACTATATGATGCCCAAGCATCTGCCTTCCTGCAAAATGGATGTTTCTGTTTTTGAAGACAAGGAGGCAGCTCATTCTCCACATTCCTGGGAGGAAGGTTTGCCTTGTCCCAGAGAAGGATGGACTCCAGAGGCGTCTGCCTGGTGCTAACTTGACCTGCAGTACGAGGTTGTCTTGAAGGAGAAAGTCCTTCCAGTGTGGTGGCCTCAGTGTGGTGCCAGTTCTTCTTCGCAGGTGCTTCACTGGCCTTGGAGACGCTGTTTTTGCATGTCCAAAGCAGCCTTCCCATGTGCCTGCTGGAGAATGTGCTTGGCAGTCCCCTTGCGGTACAGGTCTGACAACTCAGCCAGCAGCAACCACCTTCTTCCAGGTTACTGGGAAGCTGGAGCACCCTTGTTTTGTTCTTCACCATTTTTACCTCCGAACTTGGCTGCTCTGAACTGAGCTTGGTGCAGCTGATGTTCCCCAGAGTGTAGGAAGCTCAGGGAAACACTGGGTGTACATCCTGAGTTGTTAACGTCAAACTCTCCTTCCTTTTAGGGAACCACAGCTCTGGAGAGAAAACTTTAAGAGAACTGATTTGAGCATCATCAATTTGCCTGTTTTTTTCTGCCTGGGCCTCCTGCCTCAGACGTGTTCTATGCTTGCACCACATGAGATGTTATCTATCGTCTTCCTCCACTTTCTACCCCCCATGATGGAAATCCCACTTCTGCAGCTGCAGATATGATCTAAAACTGGTCAGGATGCTGTTATTGCTGAATTTTTGTCCTTAATTTCACATCTTCTCTGGTAAAGGGGAAAAAAAGGCACTGGGGAGCACAGGAATGAGAACAAGACAGTGCTCGGTGTTATTGGGAAAAGTGTGAGGAGAGAAGAACCCTTTCTGCAGTCAAGGATGCAGTTCTGGAGATCCTTGTCAGCAAACTCTGCTACCACAGCTATGCCTTGCAAAGGACACAGTCTTCTGCAATTGGCAGCAGAGATACTTCCCACTCTCAAGTTAAGCATTACTTCATATCAATATGGAATTGCACTCATAAAGTTGTCTACACCAAAAGTGAGCTAAAAATGTCCCCCTGTCACAACTGGAGAGTCTGGATGCAAGAAATACATTGTCAAAATGTAAGAGTCCAGCTTATGGCTTGCCTGAATGTTTTATCATCTTTGAAAGGCATGACAGCTGGTGTGAACTTTTATATCAGATATCATAATTCCCTGCTCCAAATATTTCCATGTGACTGGTTTTGGTTAAAGAAGGCATCTTGTTGAATTTAATTAGGTAGAAACACAATTTAAGGGCAGATAAAACCCCTTCTCCTTTCTAAGGAAGATGGCCTGGAGCATTGCTTTGTGCTGAAGAGTCTCCCTAGCACAGCTTTCTGGCTGAGAAAACAATGTGCTGCATCCAGGAAAAATATGAAGGCTGTGTCTGTGCCTAGAAACTGTCACACTGGTATCTTTACAAATTGCACTGATGATATGAAAACAAAGTGCCTTAATTTAATTATGTGTGTTTTCCTTGGTTAGTGTAAGATGAGTTCCGATGGGGGATCTGGGGACCTTTGTCCTATCAGACTGTCTTGAAAGGCAGAGGCCTCGAAGCGGCCCCTGTCTGCACTGCAGGGCCATGGGGTGCTCACCCAGCCCCTCCTTGAGGGTCGTGTTTTGGTCTTCCCATGTGCACTGTGCCCACAGCTTGGACGGTGACATTTTGGCTACAGCAACAAGAAGCAAAGGAAGGGACTGGGGAAAACATCTGAGCAGAACACTTAATTCAGCAATTTTCTTTCCTTTGCTTCTTTTTTGTGAACTGCCTGCAGGCAGGTAGGACTTCTTCCAGATGAAGTGGTGACTGACAAATGAGTTTCCTGGCCTTCCTGAGTGCTGCTCTCTGGGCAGACCCACACCCGGACCCTTTTGGCATGCAAGGACAGTGCATCCTCCTACCACAAATCCATAGGGAGAGAGAGCTTATCCTGGCTTGGAGCTGCTTCCTGGGCTGGGGTAGGGGAAGGAGTGCAGGAACCCCCGTGCCACGTGGCTGGGAGGCTGCTGTGTCCTCACCAAGGAAGTAGATACAGCTTTAGGAGGATCTAATGGTCTCTGAGCTTTCTGGAGATCATATGGAGGAGGGAGATTCTTTGCAGCTGTGTATCTTGGTATAAGGTACACCAAACACAGAAATGCGTTGTGAAGAAAAACAAGTGCTTTCATTTGGCATTTCAAAAAAAATACAGAGAAAATGAGAAAAGAGACTGCTAAGTTTGGGAGAGCTAATTGCTGCCGGTGCATTTAAGTGGAAGACATCTGCAGTTAAGAAATGTATGAACTAAAAACTACATCAAGACAGGTTTGGTGATGCTCTGACCTCAGCATACTGAGGAAGAGGTAGGACAGAACCCTGTTGGCATACTGAGCATCCTGGGAAATGGGAATTGCACCAAGCATCACGCACCAAAAATAGTAATATTTTTACAGGGTGTCAGGCACTGCTCTCCCAGGCAGCACTGAAGTAAACGACTGGGAATAAATGGACAAGAAAACAAATGGCTGGAAAGATAGCCATCAAATTCTTTTTGCTCCTTTCTTTGGCACTTAGTTCTCTCTTCAAAATGTTGACAATATTCCTTAGACAGAAAGAGAATAGAAATGGAAAAAGTAAGTGGATAGACCGTGGTTATGGCTTATTTTCTTTCCCCAACAGGGGAGTATTGTGTAACAGAATTTTGTTCAAGTATCATTTTTATTCTTAAAATAGTTATTACTCTCCATACTTTATATGAAACAAGAGCTATGTTTTGGGTCCAACATAATTCTTGATAGGCTGTGAGGGGGATTTTTAAAAAGTTATAAATAAAAAAAATACATTCATTCTAAATTAATTTAAACTAAATTAAAATTTAAAAAATATAAAAGAAAATATGAAAAAAGTGCTTTTTTTTGTGTGCATTTTGGAAAAGAAAAGGTATTTATTGACCAAGGGGCTTTGAGTACAGTATCTTCTGTCCTCTCTTCTCTGATAAATGAGCTGCCAAACTGGAGACAAAGACAAGTAAATTTTGAAGACAGTGACCAGATTCTGATATGAGGTGTAATCTAACATCACTGGATTGCTGTTATTCAGAGTCAGAAAGGCATCCACTGGGACACTGAGAGTCTCTCTTTAAATGACATGTCTGTGAGCTGATGCAATTATAGTATCAACAGTCAGAATGTATAGTGCAACAACCATCCATGGGTCTGAGTGCTTCTGTACCAAAACAAGGCCACAAGAAACCTAAAAGCCCTGACAGAGGAGAGATTTTGTATGGTTACTCTTCGGAAAATTACAGGAACTCTACATCTAAAGCCAAAAACTAAGTGGCGAAATTCCCAGAACAATCTTTCACCTTTTCTTTTCTGTTTTGTCTTTTTTCAGTTTTGTCTGGTTGTTTTTTGTTTTTTTTTTTTAACTTGCATTTTGGCAGAAATATTATCGAAAGAGCATCTTTCAAAGTGACTTCAATACTTCCTAGAGTCTTGAGAAAAGATATATAAACCTGAGAAAAATGCTGAGGGGAGGGGACAGTAGCAGGGGGAAGTAGCATTGAAAGACTGTGGTTATTCACGGGCAGGTTGGGTAGCAGGGTCAGTGTGCTTCTTTCTGAGCAAGACAAAAGGTTTAAGCAGTCCTTTTCCCAAATATATTGCCAGTATAGAATACGAAATGTTGGACCTTATTCAGTTTTCATTCATTCTATCTCAGTTGAAACAATTCCGGGAAATTTAGTGTGAGAAGTATCCAAAAATAGGTAGAGAATTTAAAGGACTGATGATGGAGATGGCAGCATTCATGGGAAAAGGGTCAGGTAGCCACGGAATTCCCTCGTCTTGTCTATGCCTTAGAAAACTGCCTGGTTCTTGATGAATTTTGAGGGAAAATGGAATTCTCTGGTGTTACTGATTTCATTTTCCTTGGGTCACCTTTCCCTCTATATTAGTCCAGCAAAATAAACAAAAGCAGGAAGCCATAGCTTTGATTTTGAGGTGGATGCATGTGAAATACATTGAGTCAGGAGGTCTGTGCTAACCATGTGTAGTGTTATATGTATGTCACATAGACAGGTAATCACGAATAGGAAAATGCAATCCATCATGCTGTCACTTTCTTTCCAGCCCTTCTCTCATGTGCCTGCACCTGTAAACCATTGATATGCACAAATGTGTTAACAAAAGCTGGCATATTTCCATTGCTTTTGTATTTTTTTCAAATCCTTCTGTAACACAAGGGAAGTACTTGCCCCTCATTGTTTTAAGTGGCAATAATCCACTTGCTAAGTGGAAAGACTACAGTGCAAAAGGTTTTAATTTAAAACCCCAAAGCAGAAAATAGATTATTGCTGAAACAACCAAAGCCCTGATATCCAAGTATTATAAGAAGAACCTCTTTTTTAAAACTAAGTTGCTTGATACAGCAAGAAGCTAATAACAGTGATCTGAAATTTAATTGAGGCAGTTTGTGAAAACTTCTCCAAAAATATTTGCCAGGTTATTTTCTTCTTCCCCTCTTTGATGCTCTTTGCCAATGCAGCTGGCCACACCACTGTCCTTTCTGTGATGTGGATCTCCGAGTGAAGTCACCAACTCCCCCTCCATAGTGACAAGCTGAAAAAGGAAGATCCTGAAAGATCCTGGACATCTACCTGCGTTAAAAAAAACCCATCAGCTTTAATAGGACTTGTCACCTACCTTAATGCTTTCAAAACGGAGATTTGCTTCCTCTCTCCCAAAGTTACTTCCTGATAACATCCATCACATATATGATGGGCCAACTAAACTGCACTAAAAAAAGCTGCTGACACATATCCTAAACCCACTACTAGAATGTAATGGTCTTGAATTAAGGTTACTTGGCAAGCTACAGAAGTAACTCATCTTTCAGGCATTGTGAAAGCACAGTTTCTGGAGCTGGGAAGACATTAAGTGTGTTGGCACAACAGCATATGAGCTCTGGAGATTTGGGAGCACAAGCTTAGGATTGATTATACAAGCAGATGCCTTAAACAGGGCTGCTAAGTGGTTTAAATGAAACCAATGTTGTGCCACATAAAAGCTTAAATAACTCTCTTTCACAGGGCAAAGAAATGAAATTCTTCCCAGAGACCTCTAAGGAAAAGAAATCAGCAAGCTCCCTTGAAAGACCTTTTCCTTCTTAGAAGTTTATTACTGCTTTCTGTGGCCAGTTGAGCTGCTCCACTTTTAATAAATGACAGTGAAATTCATTTAGTGGCCAGCATTTTGACACTTGTGTAGGCGAGGCTGTGCAGTTCTGGGAGTGTTGGCAAGGGAAGCAGAGAAGTGCACCTGCCCACAGGTTATGCACAGCTCTGTGCTCTTGGAGCATCTCGCTGTGAGCTCTTTTCCACCTCTGCCCATGTGCACGGACACCAAGCAGCACCAGCGCTCACTGACTGGCTCTCACTCCCACCACACGCATGCTTCTCCTGGACTGAGGCTCTTTTCTTCCTCTTTTCACTAAAAAACCTGTGCCTTAAAAAACCCCAAAACTAAAAGCATTAAAACCAAAGAAAAACAAAACAAATCAAAATAAAACAACCACACACCCCCCCCAAACTAAATGAAACTAAAAGCTCTGGTGTAAAAAGAGTGCTGGCTCTGTACCATCTGGTGACTTCTTAACTGCAACCATGCAGCACAGCACAAGTCCTCTGAGGGAAGAGGTGACTAATGAGATGCAGAGATCCTGAGCTGGTTGGGAAGTAACATTAGATTTCTGTTGTCTTCACTAGTTAATGTGATATGTAAATGAGGAACATATGATAGGATTTAAAGCCTGTCTGTAGGAAACACACCAGCGTGAGTGCTTAGGAGGAAGTGGTCTTCCTAATGAATATGATCTTTGTTTGAGAATGGAAGTGAAGTCCCAGTTTTGTTTGATCCTTTTGTACTACTTGTCTAGAGCAACACTTTTTCCAGGGAATGGCAAGTGTTTGGAACTTGAATGGGATCTGCTCCATTAGCTGGAATTTGTACTGTCACGCCCTGACTTCCACACTGCAAGAAATCCTTACCCCTTCCTCAGCTGCTGGAAGTGGTCTTTAAATCGTATCTCAAGCCAATAAGAAATTCCTAAATGTACTGATTTGTACCAAAGCTAGAGTTAGCACAGCAGACATTTTAAAGCAAATATAAGACAGAAATTTCAAACAGAGACATCAGGGGTTGGATTTCCACATTGTATTGTGGCACCTAGGCTAGGGCTTTGCTTTCTGACTCTGCTCAGTCTCTCAGCTTCTGTGGATTTCTGTGAAGTCTAGAAAATGGTCAGCATCTTTGACAATCAGCCCCATGTTAGGACACTGGCTAAGAGCAAAGGAAAATACTTTTAGACATCAAATTATCAAACTATTTAAAATTTCTGCTGTGTAGTTCTTCTCATTGCAGTGAAATCCATTGAACACCCAAGTAGCAAAGCTGGGGAGGTTCTCATCTCACCTTCCTGCTATCTCCTGATTTTAATTTCTTGTATCTTTTGTTTGTCCCTGTGCACAACCTTCCTGCATTTTCCTTATGTTGGGACTCTGGGAAGTGGCATTTATTTTTGAAGCTGGTATAATGAAGAGCAAAATGAAATGCAGAGACAGAACACAGCCTCCAGCTTTGTCTACCTTGAAAGGGTGGATTGAATTCCATTCTGAGTTCACAAATTTGAGAAAATTTTAAATTTTCTCATATTTTCTCCAGCAACTTAAGCCTTAATATCAAACTCCAGTAGTTAAAAAACAGAAACATGCTACAAATCTTAGGGATCCAGTTAAAACAGCAGACATTTTTGATGCTGAAAAGTTGCAACAAGCTATTTCCCAGCCAGCTTTAGAGCAAGAAAACTTGGTAAGGATTCTTTTATAACTCAAACCAAATAAATAAATTGCCCACTCCAATAAGAGGAGTTTTGTTTGCATCTTAAATACAATTTGTAAATTTCAGATTCCTTTTATTTAGATGTATTCCTAGGGACTAGCAATACCACATCCATGGATTGTCACATTTTTTCAGTGTACTGTGAAAACATCTGCTAGTACTCATCAAACTCCTCTGTGGTTTGTTGTCCCCATTTTACAAGTTGAAGGAATTAGACAGGCAGGTTAAAGGACTTGCCCAAGACCACACAGGGAATTGGATGACAGAGTAGGTACTACAATCATAATTTCCTGGCTTTACTTCCAATTACCTTGTGCCAAGGAAAAGGCCTTTCTTTCTAATGTAACACCTTGGTTATTTGACTTTGTTCTTTCTCTCTCTCTCCCATACTCTTGCTCTGCCTCACCTAAAATGTAATTGAAAAAGGTTCTCTCCTTTGGTGTGCAGCTTTATATTTAATCTGTGGTGCCAAACAGATCAGATGAGTGTTGTCAGCCCTCCAGAAAACGCAGGGAGAGTTTATTTAGCTGATGTGATGGCATAGGTGGCTTATAAAAACCTCACAGACTTCTGCCAGGGAGGTGACCCCTTGAGTCCTGATTAAAAGCACTTGTGTTAATCAGGCTGTTCTGTAGAGCTTCTCAGGCAGGATGGGTGCAAAGCTGACAAAACAGCACCCTGAAGCCACAGTATCCCGTTATGGATATTATCCAAAATGCCCCCATCTACTCCTCATTTTTCTTCTCCTGTAGCTTTCCAGCCAAACGTGCCTCTCTTCGTGACAAATGTTGTGATGCAGTAGGAATGCAGTAGGAAAAAGGTTACTTTGCCCTTCTAAATTAAGTCTCCTGAGAAGCTAACCTTCTTTTTGTATTTTAAAAGTGGTGTTACTTCATTTGCTATAAAGGTTGAAGTGATTCGGTATTATTAACACATCCTCAAGATTATTTTTTAAAGTCACTAACCAGTGCTCTTTTACAGATGCCTTTCAGTACATTTTTGGAGGAATAGTTATTATCATTCCTGCAGATCAGGTATCACATTATTCTCACCTGATTTTGTCCAGTGCCTTGTTAGCTGGAGCATCCAATAATAACTGGAGATTAATGAATTAGAAGTGATGTTTTTCATCCAAATTATGAACAGCTTTGCAGTACCTGAGTGGTGTATGTGCCATGGTTCCTCATCTACCTCTGCAGTTGTTCTTGCAGGGAAATTATTTTCTTATAATGCAGAATGCCCTAGTGCTACATTATCTCATTATCTCTGACCACAAGGCTGGACTGCATCCTTCCTGTGAAATACATAAACATAGGATCAGAGTTTTAAAATCTTTTAAGCTTCCCAGTAAATTATTGCTTAAAAGTAGTTAACTGATTCTTTAAAGTGTCTCAGATAGAGCATAATGGTCTGCTGCCCGAGGGCAAGGGCTGCTCCTTGGGCAGCGTCTAAGGAAGCACCAGCACCCACTAAAGCCCATTAACTGTGACACTGCTCACCCGTGGTACCTATGAGCAGTTGATGAGGACACTACAAACTGTGTAAGAGATATCTGAGTTCGTGCTTGTCACCATACTAAGCTGCAAAGTTTGTGCACACTGCTCTTGTAAAAGTAACAAGAGTGGGACACAAGAAATTATATGGCCGAGATTTTCTGTGGCCACATCCAGACCAGCAGAGAAGGTATTCTTTAGTGACATACCTTAATAAAAAATGTGTTCAGCACAACAGAATGGATTAACTCAGCAATCCATGTTCAGCAGGGAAGTTCAGGTTTATATCTAAGTAAACAAATGGTTACTTATCTTCTCTGGTACCAGGTGGTATGATGTGTGTCCTGCTTTACTCTTGCTCTATCATAATCCTCGATACTTATATTATATGAACATGGATCAAGTTGTTTTGGTTTCTAATCATGCTTTTTAAGAGGAGTAACTGGGCATAGTGGTCTGTTTATAGAATATTCTCTGGTTTTATATTTGCCAGAGGTATACACAGGCAGCAGCAGGGGTATAGTTTGTCTAGATGCCAACTTTTCACAGAAGAAGAGCTTCATAAATCACTTCCCTGAACTGTCGATGCTGTTAGCAACTCCCTCTGGTGTTGTACAGCTGAGGGGGTTATGTTGAGCACAGCACTCCTCTGCAGCCAGAGAAGCCCTGCTTTCATTTATTTTTCTTTCCTAATTACCTATAGTAAGAGAAAACTGGTCCAAGCTGAGAAACCTTTATAAAACACACTGGATGATCAAAATACCATGACAGGCTTCTTCAGTGCTTAAAAACTAATTGTGCACAGTAGCCTGCATCTCTGCAGGAATCACTTCTTCCTAAGCATTGTGGTAATGACCATTCCTTGCTGACTCTAAAAAAAAAATAATTTCTTTTTAGAAAAAGAAATGTTGATGTCTGGACCTGAAGACAGATAGCCAATGCAGATGTATGGACAATGCAAACAAAAGCTTCCCAGTGTCAGATGAGAAGAACATGGGCCATAAATTCTCTGTCCTTAACTTATAGCCACGCAGATGGTTTTGATTATAGCAGATGTTGTGTGAAAATTAGCTGCAGCTTGTGGCTAATGGAGGAACATTTGTAGAAAGGGGTTCAGGAGGTGAAGGCTATTTTTAAGACTCCTCTATGTAAAACTAAATCTCTGTCTGTACAAGGTGGCAGAGTTGACTGAAGGTGAAGGTTGTAGGCACAGAGGGGTAGGAAAATATTTAGCTTTGCATGGCCACCTTATATGAGCCCACCTGTAGTTGTGCAACTTAGCTTGTACTTGGTGATTTTATCTGCTTGAAAACATTGCCAGTTGTCGCTTGGCATGAAGAATTTCTCTTCTGAATATCAGAGAAGGAAACCAAATGAGGTGAAAGTGGCTGTCTTGTCCTGCATGCTGCTCTTTCCCATGCTGGTGTGCAAAGATAAGATGGTGCAGACTGGCCTTTCATTCTGGCTCCGGTGCAGAAACCAGGAGAGGTTTCCCTCTCCAAGCACAGACGCCTGGCAGCATTTGCACAGGACTGCTTGCCTCCTCTCCCCAGATCCACGTGGCCTGATTTAGGTCCATAAAGGTGCATGCATGCTGCAGGTAGTGTTCCAGGGAGCTGGAGCCACCAGGATTCTCTACCAAGACTCAGCTCTCTGAGGGTTACATGAGTGTTGACCTCGGAGGCTGATGGGGAAATTTCGCCCCTGCTGCTTTGGTTGCATTTCCCTTTTCCCCAAATACCTCCATCATGGCTAGGATTAACTGCCTCTTCCAGGAAGGTGACAGGAGTGCTCTTGCCAGGACAGGCAATGGGGTGTGGAGGCACAGAGGGCTGGGCCAGCTACCACTTTGCTGCCAGGTATGTTGGGAAGCTCTTTGCCTTCCTATGTGGAGCTTTTGCCTTGGCAGCCAATGCTCAGCATACATCCCCAGCTCTTGGAGGGAAACTTTCTGTAACTCCAAAGATATTGGGGGGAGAGAAAAATGTCTTCCCAGCAGCTTCCTCCTCACAAGATAGCCAGCCTCCAGCAATCACCCTAGCTACCAGAAACTGAAAAGGAGAGCTAATGCATCCTCCTTCAGACATCTGAGCTTTATTCCACCTTTTGTTCTTATTTCTACTTTTCCCTGAATATGCAAACAGAGCTGTCTTCCATTTAATATTTGCTATATGGAGAATTATACAGACTCATTTTCTGCCTTTTGAAACTCCCTAGTTAGCCAGTTTAACTCCTCTGTACTTGAACATTTGCTTTCAATAAGAAAAAATGTTGATTAACTCAGTGGTCTGGCCAAATCTAGTAAGTTTTTTCTGGCAATACCTCTAATGAGTCCCATTTATTAATTTTTTCCCCCTACCTTACTTGTGTAACAAATTTCCAGATATTGAGAAAGGCAGTATTTGGCCTGTTGTATGAGAAAAGTAAAAACAAACCGGCACACTTCCTTTTGTAGTTCTGGATTTCGTGCTCACTTAATACATATGAAAGGACCATTTTATAAAGTATAAACCTGGAGCTAAGTGTTAAAGCATGCTGGTTTATACATACAATTATGTACAAGCACGTACGTGCTTGAATATACGCATGCAGATTGTAACATGTCTGTTGTAATCAAGTGACCACTGATCCTTGCTGCCTTTTTATTTTTGGCAGATCTTTACTCATTTTTTTAACACCCACCTCTCTCTCTGTCTCTCAGGGGAATGCTCTTTAATGTAATTATGCTAAACTGACGTTCTCTTTGTGGTATTTAACAAAAAAGAGTCATCAGTTTTTAAGCATTCATATATTATGAGTCTGTATTTTTTGGCTCTCAATTAGAATGACATTTGATTATATTTTTAAAATATTATGGCTGCATAAATTAATTATACCAGAAAATCCAGAAGAAACAAACAATAAAAATAATAATAAACATTAGCTGCCACCTCAGCCCAAGCTCGCGTATTATATGTTAAAACTTTATTATTTCAAGTGGATGTATAATTGCAGGAAGGTGGAGGCCATAACTAACGTCAGTGCTAATGGAAACCCACGGGTCAGAAGCATTTTCCTGGGAGCGTATGGTTCCCAGGGAAGGCAGGGGGCTGAGGGGGTCCCTCCTTGCCCTGCTGGGAGGAGGTCTCTGGGTTTAGCACCTCTGTGGGGCTCACAGAGGACACTGGGCACGTTACCCCAAAGGAGGAAGGTGTAATGCCACGCTGTCTGACACAGGAAGGGTAGCACATGCCTTGTCCCATGGGCTACACCTCCCTCTGGTGGGACCACCCTCCTTGCTGAGAAGGTGGCCAGGTTTCCCCCAGAGCTCTGTCCCTAACTTCCCAGGTAGAGCCAGCAGTAATGTCAATTAGTTCTGCTTTTGTTTGCCTCTGTCCATGGAAACTGGACTCACACTACCAATTTACTTCTCATTCTGTGGGGCACCAACTGCTAATGATACGATTCTTGTTTACTCTAACATTGGCTGGATGTGAGAGACTTAGATGTAAATGGTTCCATCTCCCATTCCCAGACCCCCGAGCCATTATTTTCTTCTGCCCTACCAAGCAACATGCTGGTTTTAATAAAACATATTGCCATTGCTTTGAATATTTATACCCTTGAACCATTCAAAAAATCTATTCACTTTAGTCAAGTTAGGCAAAAATAGCTCAAAGACAGCACCCACTGCCAACATTTTCTTTGGTTAGTGCTACCAAAATGTCCCATTTCATTCTATGGCTGAATTGCAGGGTGCTTATTCCTTATTAGTCTGAACATAGTGCATTAAGACTGCCAAGTAACAGTATAGCCAATATAACTCCTACTCGCTTTATAAAGACAAATATTAAAGTCATCACTTACTTTGTGGCTAAAAAATGGAAAAATGCAGGAGCATACCAGATGAACCTCAGACATCACACCCTTTGGCACTTGTTCCAGAATTTGCTGTAAGTGCAGTCAGCTGTCAAATCCACCTGGTTACTGAGGATCCTGTTGTCCTGGCCATCCAGTGAAGACAGTGGCTGTGTGTGCCACAGCTGAAAGTCTTCTTTGGTGAAACTCTGTGACTGGGGAGATGCAAGGACACACCTGTTGGTCTCATGCACACAAACTTTTGTTTGTTCCTGTATCTAAAGCTACATCTAAAGCCTTATCAGAGCCACTTGCTTTTGTGGACCAGTCTGTGGCAGTGTCATAGGTTATTATATATTTTTAAATTCATATTTATCCTAAATTTTTCTGTGGGAAATGGACATTTCTAAAGCTCAGTCCAGTTGCAGATAACAGCAAATTTTGCATTGGAATTTTCTATGGGACAGAAAGTCTCATGCTCAGAAGGCTATAGGCAATATGCAGCACTACATATAAAGTGCTTAAAGAGGAATAGGCAAGCTTACCTGGGGAACTGATTTACAAGGTACAGTAGCAAGGCTCTGGGACTCTGATAGGCTGTAGCTCATCATTATGATACTGCTTTTCAATGACAAAGTAATCTGGAGCATTGCCTCTGCTCCCCATCCCCAGATTTCCTGGAAAAGGATGGGGAAGCTGTAGTGATTTACGTGGGTTATTGTGTCATTTTGAATTTAATAGACTGAGAGATCAGTGCGGGTGCTTTGTGTGCCCTTCTGAGAAGTGCACAGCACAACCTTTCTAGCAGGATGAATAACAGCTCATCTAGCAGAGAGTGGTGCAGCAGCATATTCTGCTGTCTGCTTAGCCTTGGAAAAATGCATTTGCCTAGATAAAGGGACCAAGGCTGGGATTTCAGGGCGTGCAGATATCTTACTGCTGCACAGATGAGTCTTTCATTTATCAGTGTGCATTTTCTCACACATTCAAAGTACCTGATCATTTCTTAGCTTTAAGAGTTTTCTGCGTATGAATTAAAGAAAACATTGCTTTTCTTATTTATCGAATTCTAAACTTAAAGAAAGTGACCCTCGGTGAATTGTTGAGAGTACTTTGGCACATACTTATTTGAGCTTCGGTAAAACCTACTCAAACACGTTAACAGTATACACACAGGCACAAATCACTATTAATCCTTGCTCGGGGGAAAGTTTATGGGGTCCCAGCTGTACAGGGCGTGATGCTAAGACGCAAGGTCTTGTTCTGGTGGAGCCACCTGCTATTTTCTGAACCTAACGGGCTGCATTTGCTCATCAAGGCAATAAAACATACTCTTGTTCTTGCTGGCGTGAGGGGTTTTGAGAACCGCAGTCCCGATGACATAATGGGCTGCAACACACAGAGGGCGATGGTGTGCCCAGCTGCCCCATGCTGAGCACAGTGAGCTCCTGCCTGCTCACTCCGCAGGAGCCGGCAGCTGGAAGGAGCCCCTGGGAGAAGAGGGATGGGGAGCTGCAGCAGCCACCCAACAGTGCAAAGGTGCAGTCCTGTTGGTGCAAATACATGAATATTTGTGGTTTAACTGCAATGGTTTAGCTGGAAAACAATTCAAGTAGCTCACGTCTAACATGTGGGGATGTGCTGCCAGAGGTGAAAGAGCCAGGGCTAGTCATGCTGCTTGCCCAGTAGGCTCTAGGGGCAGCATCCACACCCACCTCAGCACAGGAGCACACTGCCTGGACCAGTGCTTCTTCTTCCATCCTTCTGCTTTTCTTGTCCATTGGCCCTGAGTGCCCCCTTAATGATTCTCTGGTAGCATGAACTGCCACAGAGATTTACGAGTGACAGAAAAATTCTGTGAACTTGGTGGAAACTGATGCCTGAATGCAGATTTCAGCCCAGTAGGCAGCCCTGCCCACACAAATGTCTCCTCAATAGACTGATGCACTGGGCTCGTTTGCTTGGACAGACAATCATCTATGTTATACAACTGGCAAGGTTGGGTTCACAACTGGTGTTTTAAACACATTTAATGACATGCTCTAATATGATGAAAAGCAGGAGTTATATGAAATATCCAGGTTGCTTATACTAAATGAATACTGACACTGGACTTTAATAATATTCTGTGGGACGATAACCTCACAACTGCCTTTCCAAAGCGTTGATTAAAAAAAAAAAAGAAAAGGACAAGGAGGAATGGCCGTAAATTGGTTACAACACTCATTAAACCTGTCTTAGAGCAGCTTCTCCCTGCCCTAGGCCAGGGCAGGTTTCCAGCAGGGAGGCAGCACAAGGGCTAGCTTCTTCCTGTCTGTATCCCACTGATAGAGGTGGCTGAAATCCAGAAACTGGATTTCCACACACCTACAAGCCCTGAGACAGGGAGAGCACTGAGGCGGCCAAGCACTGGATCCTTGTGCTCCCTGCATATGCTGCCAAAGGAGCCTCAGAGGGAAAATAAGTGACGTGGGAGAGTGTCCAGCTGTAAATTATGCTGTACACAGGATACAAAAATCTGGGAAGCTTTGTAGCAGGCAGTTCCTCTGGGGCAGGACTGGTCCCCAGGAAGACCGGCTCACAAAGTCCCATTGTGCCCTAAATGATGGACCAGGGATGTGGCCACTCCTTGGCTGGGACAAGTCACCTCTCCCACCTCACCAGAAGTATTCACTTCAGCTGGTTTTAAAAGATCCTGGAGCAGAAAGATAAGGCTTTTTACAATATAGATTATATAAAAATATTTGTGTAGACCTATGTAAGGGGTACTAGACAAAAAGTTATTTTTTCAGTGTGTATTTGAAAATAAACCTCCAGTTTGTATAGCTTGCAAGCACGCTCATCATGCTTGTTACGTTAAAGGTTTGGGGTACTTTTTTAATGTGCAGTGACTTCTTCTAAGGTTATTAGAAAGAAGAGAGATTAGTAACATAAACTGACTATAAAAAATTTGCAATTAAACAAATGAGAAAAAATAATAACTCGACTTCCTTAGGCCAAAGAAAATGGTGATATGCATACAGTATGTATTGTGCTGCTATTACGGTATCTATCATGGAAAGTTCCTCTTCATCAAATCCACTAAAGCCAGGCTCACTTTCTTCATGAGTTTTTCCTTCTGTTTGGGCTAGAGAGACATGAGGAGAAATATGCTCAGCAGAGAGCAGTAACATTTCCACAGAGGCAGCAGGTTTTTGTAGGGAAAGAATCAGCTAATTTTTAAGAAAACACATCCTTGCAAATGTATGTGTAGGTCATCATAGCTAAAGTAACCTTAGCGTTCCTTAGCCCTTAGGGAGCTTACCTTAGAATTGTTATGCATACTGATAAAGTATCTGAGTAGAAAATTCTGTAAGACCACTTCAAACATCCATGTAGAAATCACTCTTTATTTCAGAGCAGCAGGTATAAAACCTTAGCACATCAGTCTTTAGCACATCCTGTGGTTCTTATCCAGACAGAGAGGCAGTGGGGAGAGGAGAAATTAGGGGAAATGAAGAATGAGAAGAGAACCACCCAGAGCTGAGCAGATTTTGAAGTGGGTGTCGCTTTAGGATCTTCCCTCTGTCATTTGTTGTCAGCCTCTTTCTTCAGGGACAGAAGTATCCTGTATGAATTCTGATGGAGAAACTGGTTTTATGAGCCTCCATGAAGATTCAGTTTGTATAACAGGGTGATGTTAAAATAACTGGAGGATTCTGGAAGGATTTTCCTAGTGTGAAATATCACAAAAATGGATCTTACTTTGAGAGTTCCACTGTTATCGTTTTCCCCTGTGGCTGATGAGAAATACTTGTGAAATTACATGCTGCTCAAGAGAGATTCTCAAGTCCTTCATCAAAGCAAGTGAAACAAAGTCTTTGATCTGGGTTTTTTTTTTCTGTTTTTGCTCAGGAATCTCTGGTGGACAGAACCTGGCCTGAGAGCAAGACTAGTCTTGGAGCTCCCTGAAGGACAGAGCATCCTAAAGCTAATCTCTAGCTCACAGCTATGCATGACAAAACCATTCTGAGATGTGCAAACTACTCTTTGCCCCACCATGAATTTTCAATAATATTTCAAAAGCACTTCGGTGCACCTCTCCCTCACAGGGAGAGCAAAACACAGGAGTGGCAGAATGGATCTTGCAGATAAGCCTTTCATTGCTTGTTGACATCTCAGCTGTGCTGAGTGCAGTGGTAGTGAAAGATGCCAACTGTTCAGGGGTTCAGCAGTAGTTCTTCAGTGGATGGCGAGTTGTACCACACTGTATCATAAGAGTATTCTGACAAGAAACTTACCTCCACAAAGCTAAGACCTCTAATGGAATGTTTAAGGCACTACATAATTGTTTTCAGGATGATACCAGAAAATAGAATATACATCTGGTCATGTTATTCTCGCACAGTAAAACCCTGTGAAATGTGCAGTTAATGTACAAAGCCCAAAAATGATGCATCCAGATAAAGGACTTATCTAAAAGTCACAGAAGTCAGATATGCAGTGCCTGGGGCTTTGCTGGGAAATTGTATTTACATTTACTGAAATGTGCTGTCCTTGCTTTTCCCTTGTGGTTGCAATGATTCAGAAACAAGCGTGAAGCAGCAGGCAATTAGGTTTTGACACTCAAAAAGCTAAAACTTCTGTGTAAATAATGGCTAGGAGGCTGGAAAGGATGGATGGAAGAGAAACACTTACAGAGACATACATTTCTACACATTAGAGGTGACAGAGTCAGAGGCTGGTAGAAAGAGTTTGTGTCAGAGAGCATGCCTTTTGAATCCCTGCACCTACCTTTCTTCTGTCTGTGCAATGGGACTGTAAATGTCTGAGCCATGCAGGGCAATCAGGGGGGTGTAGAGGGTCTCAGACTTTTTCAGCATTGCCACACGAGGAAGAAGAAGCTTAAATCTGGACAGCTTTGGCATGGGGTACTGAAGCTGGGGATGCAGCAGAGCTGTAGATAGAGAGGTCAGGTTTGCTCCTGCACCATCTCAGCTGGGGCAGACACGAGGCTGCCAGCACTGCCGGTGAGCCCAGGGGGGACAAGGCTCTCTGGCAACCTACCCATTGTGCTAGTTTTAATACAAGCATCCTAAAGTCACTCTAGGAGACCCCTGAGGCATCCCTCACTGTAACCTGAGACAGACATTAAAGTTGCAATCTACAGAATTAGAGGTTGCATCCTTTTTCCTGGTCCATCAAGACACCTATTAGCCTACCTGAAGCCCGACTGGTGTTCTGAGCCACAAGAAGAGAAGGCTACGTTACATCTGATAAATAGTAACAAGAGCTGAACTCCTCTCATCCACAATGGTTAAAGAATAGCAGTAAAAGTATAGACAAGTAGCTAGCTGACTTCTAACATCTAAATGCTACACGCTAAAACTAAGTATATATGTTAAGGAACACCTTCCACTTAATTTCTTTGTAAGTAATACGCTGTAACATTTCTTAAAGGCCTTGTAGATAAGTGAATTTTATTTTAACAGTAGTACATAAAGCAAGATTTAATAGCTGGCTTACAAGAACTAATAAGCAACTAAAGCTATCTTAAAGTGTCAGTGTGAGTCTGGATGAAAAGAAATGCCTTGTCTCTAGACATCTGTTACACACTGGAGTTAAACAGACATACAAGTGCTTTTTCCTGGAAGCCATCTGCACAAATATTGATTGAGTAATTTCATAAAATTCCGATTTAGTAATTTACCAGCTGACAAGGTGATAGTGCACAGTGTAGGTTTGAGTTTCCTGGCATTTATACTGCAGCTAAAACAACATTGATGTGCATTTCTTTTGCCACTGGCATTATTGCAAAAGGAGACATTGGAATCAAATCCAACATAACCTATTGAGAGAGTCTGTAAAATATTTTCCTATTAACATCAGAATAAAAAATAATGTGGTATTCCAGAAAATTGAATGGCACTTACATTCCATAATCTTCATCAGATCAGCTTGCATGGGGTTTTGTTTTTCCTTTGCCTGGTTTGAGGCTGTTTATATTAATTCCATCCAGTTTTATTTTAATTAGTTTAAAATTTTAGGGATTCGAGATCATTGTGGTATTTAAGAGACTGCGTTTCAGCATCTGTCAGCAGTGGCTTTTTCAACCCTCAAATATTTAAGAGCTGCAATCTTTTTTCATTTTCCCTCCAGACACTGACTTTGCTGTTGTGACTCATGCCCTCAGCACCCCTGGCAGGCAGGCAGCTGTCTGCAGCAAACCACGGCTGCTGGCTTTTCAGCCGGGGCTGGAGCAGCAGGTCGGAGCTGGGGAAGCAGGCACAGAGATGCACCCCCCGTGCAGCCTGTCCTTCCACCACCTCTCCCCATCCTGTGAGCCCTGCAAAGCAGGGAGCTGGCAGTGCTCTTGCCCTGCCTCTTGCCATAGAAATGGATTTTTCCAGGGATAAACTGTCCCACTGTAGTTCCACTATGTTTTCCAGTTTCATCCCTTAGCGCCTTAAAGAAGCACCACCTTTCTGAGGTGGTTGGTTCCATCCTCTCATCATCCTGATTCCCACAAGATTAGACCAATTAGAAAATTCATCTAAGAGCACAGAACGATAGAATCACAGAAAAAGTTAGGAAATATCTTCAAGATCATCAAATCCAACTGAACAGCTATCACTGCCAAATCCACCGTTAAACCATGTCCACTATGTACAAAATATGGAAAAAGAGTAAGACTTCCTTTAAAATTTTTTTTTTTTTTTTTTTTTTTTGTGAAATGAGTAAGTGAGCAACCAGGTAGTAGATGAAGGATAAGGCACAAGAAGATTTCTTTTAGAATTTGCAGTGTGACAGAGGCAGAGTTTGAGTACCCAGTCCAAGAGAAGATCATGCTGTCATTCATGCCAGAGAAAAACCCTTCTGGGAATTAAAAATAATTTTTTTTTCCCCTAGAAGTTTGCAGTCCCACCGCAAACCCCATAACTAGGCTGAGGCAGATACAAGGGGGCAGCTGAGGCACTGCACTCTCCCTGCTCCATCAAGGGCCAGAGTTAAAAGAGGAATGGTCCCATCTGCACTGATGCTCCTGGCACTTCAGCATTGCCCCAGCCTCATGCTCCATTTTTGAAAGAGCGGGTTCTGGTCAGCAGAGGTGACTCAGGGCACAATGCCAGGTGTGGGTGCTTAGAAGTGGCTCCGTGGGGCAGTGGGATCTGGGCAGCCCTGGGCTCTGGCCTGTGGTTGTGCAGGGCATTTGCAAGCAAGCCAAAACCCTACAAAAGTTTTTTTAGATATCAGCACACTGAGAACTCTGGCTTAGCCTCTAGTGATAGGAGATGGGGTATGTCTGCTTCACATCTGCAGTGGGCATCTCCACCCCTTTTAGAGCAAAGACAAAGAGCCTTGGTGAGCATGGATTTGTTTTACAGCACAGCTTTCCTGGTTTGAGTGTTTGGGGGCTGCAGCTCTAAATACTGATGAACAACTGTGAAACCTGGCAGGGACAAAACTTCCAACAAGTATGGCAGGACCCCATGATCCATCCTACCGCTAAGATCAGCTCAGATGGTGTTAATAATGCCAAGGTTGTGGGTTTGATCCCTGAATGGGACATTGACTAGAGAACTGGACTCGATGATTCTTGTGGGTCCCCTCCAACTCAGAATATTCTGTGATTCTGTGATCCTGAGAGTGTGCCATCTGTTTTGGACGTGGGAGCAGGCAGACACCGTTCATGAACACATTTTAGATGCCACTGCTTCCTTTGGTCCAACAAGGGTTGAATCCCACGGGTCGCTTAAAGGCTTATTACAGACAATCTGGATAATAGCAAGGAAAATCTATCACAGGACCAGTAAGGCCAGAAGCTTATGAAATCCCAAGCAAAGGAATAGGGGAGACATGGCCACCTGTAAAAGCTTCTTGCCAAAATGAATGGAACAAACTCTCCTCTGTGTCCATTGCAGATCAGGCACAAAACGACAGGCTGTCACTTCAGCAGCGATGACTGAAGAAAAGCATTTTACCAGAAGGGGAAGTGAGTCATGCAATAAATTGCTCAAGAAATTTTTTCAGCCCTTAGCACCAGGGGATTTAGAGAAAAGTTAGATAAACCGTGAAGATATTAGTTATAGGTGACCCTGCCTGGAGTGGGGAAAGGACATCCAGATGCCCGCCTTAGCCCTCCTCCAGCAGACTCATGGTGTTGTATGTCTGCCCGCTGTGTCTGGGTCTGCCACCCTTCTTGCACAGGAACAGAAATGTCTGTCCTTCTGTCACCATCATATAGTTGAAGACATATTAAGTGAATGCATATGCATGTATTTATAGCAGATATTTTGCCATGTGGTTATGAGGCAGACTTCCAAATTAAAGCTCCTAAACTTTTCACAAAGGAAACCTCTTAAAGTATGAAATGTATGAAATGAAAAGAAATCTCACTTGCACATGCTATGGCTCGTATTGCATTGGCTGGAATAGCACTGAATTTTTAGGATTTAAGGGATAAGGTTTATTATGTTTCTGTCACACCATGACTTTGTTTTACAGGAAATAAAATGATGCGAGGAACAAAATGGGGAAAAAACCCTCAACAACCCAAAGAATCAGTTTGAGTGAAGGCTTTGGAAAACACTGTCATTTTATGAATTATTCCAGTGCTATGCTCATAGCTGTATCCTAGCTGACAGAAAAAAACCTGATCTGTTCTTTATACAAACACCAGGGGAAACTGGAATCTGACCTTGTCTCAACCCTGTTTCACCATTTCCCTCCCTTGGGAATCTGGGATCAGCCCAGTGCTACCTGTTGAATGATGCTCCTATGTCAGCTCCCCAGCCTTGACATCCAAGCAGTGCTCCTTCAGATTGGAGAGAATAGGGAGCTTATTTTGAGGAGAAATGAGCTGTTCTGAGGACAAACATCTGCACAATTAAATTAACCGCTAGCCTAGAAACAGGACCACACAGCCGTCATCCAAAATGCAGCCCTGGAGATGTTCATTTCCCACGCAGCTCTGCTTGATGCTGCAGGGCACTGTCTGGGCATGAATCTTGTACCTCAGTGGTTCAGCAGCAGAAGTGGGAAGAGGAGCTTTGAGGAGGAAGCCTGAATTCATGAGGGTCCTGGGGAGCACATGAGGATGTAGTGGTGACGGCATGATGGATCAGGATGAAGCTCAAGGTAGATTTGATGTTCTTCTACCTGGAGGTGTGTCTGTGAGCCATGCCAGGCTTGGATCATCTTTCTAATTAATCACAAAAAGAAGCAGAAGCAGAATGCTGGCTGCTGGGACTAAACCTCCTGGGTCCTGCTTACCCCAAGGAGCCCCACAGAGAGCCAAAATAGAGTTTTCCAGATTTTCAGAGCCCCTCTCTGACTAGAGTTCCATTTCCACTTGTAATTACTACATTATACAGCCTTTCAGGAGAAATATTTCAATGTGTCAGTCCTGGTTCAGTAATGCTCTACACTTATATCACTGACAACAACTCTATTTATATACATTTAAATTGAAATTATAAGCATCTCAGGTTTCAAAAGCCATGAGAAGGCAAAAGTTCATCTAAATTGCTTGAATGTAGAATCACAGAATTGTAGAATAATTTAGATTGCAAAAGCTCCCTTAAGATAATTGAGCCCAACCATTTTCACATAAAACATTTTCAATGAAATATTTGTAAGTGAAAACACATGACTATTGTTTTTTGGAAACAAAATGTTCCACCAACCTACTTTTTTAGGTCACTTTTCAGGAAATTTCTATATATGGTCACATTAGGGAGACCTTGCCTTTAGTTGAAATTACAAGGGAAAACAACAAAATTACTTGTATCATCATCTTAAAATTAATAAATAACAAACCCAGCCCATTGCACAGCTCTAATATTGATATGTGGTATGGGACATGCTGCCATCTCACCCGAACAGTTAAATGCTAGCTTGGAACTGACCTCTCCGTTAGAGAGCAAGCAGCTCAAGGTGGAAGGCCCCTGGGGACAAAGGTGACTCCAGCTGCCACAGCGCCCTGGATTTTCCAGCGTTCCACGGTGAGTCTGGCTTTACAAGAAATGGTCTTCCTGAAAAGCAGATGACTTTTCAGACTCCACACTTGTGACATCTCCCTCATGGCTTGTCTTATGCGGCCTGTGGAAACTTGAAGTTTCCGCATGCTCAGCAGTGCAGCTCCGGTCCCCAGGAGATGTTTGCAGCCCTCAAAGGACAGACAATAGCACACCATGACAAACATTACCCCAGACCCATCCCTCACCACTCCCTCTCCCACGGGGAGGAAACCTCCAAGGGGAAGAGCACTGACTTACCGAAACCACTTGCGCAGGGCCCAGTCCCACTTGTGTTAATGAAGCTGTCAGTGGTGCCTCTGTGTCACAACCTCCTCCAAAAGCCACCTGGGTTTTGCAGTGCCTGGGGGAAAGCCCACAACTGCCCCCCTTCCAGGGCCTCTCCAGAAAAGCCCACTTGAGGCCCTGGGAGACACATATGTTGGTCTGTGGTGGAGTGTGACACGCGTCCCTTGGATCCAGTAACCAGGACCTGTTTGCCGGAGAGTGACCCACCTCTGATCAGGTATTTTACCTGCAAGAAACGTGGCATTCACAAAGCAGTAGCTAAAGGCAGCGTGCTAATAACTACCATAGCTGCCTTTTAACAGGGCTCAAGTCACCAGGGAATGTAGACTAATTTGCTGTAATTGGTTTAATATGTTTAGTCTGAGAAAAATATTTTCAGCCCAATAGAATTCTGAGAAATCTCATGTCAGCTTTAATTGGAAGAGGGTTATGGCAGCATCTGAGGTGCCCTAGGGCCAGGAGGTGCAGGTCTCTACTGACAGCCCCCAGGCAGGGCACAGCCTCCTTTGGGGCTGCCCCAAGGCACCCCAGCTGGGGTCTGACCTTGCTGCTCTTGGAAACAAGATCTTCACTGCCTTTCTTTTTCTTTTTTTTTCTTTTTTTTTTTTTTTTTTT
>WAAE01005093.1:0-33808 GCA_013400495.1 Nicator chloris | reverse complement strand
TTTTTTTTTTTTTTTTTTTTGGTTCTTTTCTTCCTTCTTTTTCCCAGCCCCCTTTTCCCTTTTTTCTTATTTTCTTTTCTCGTTATCCTTTCTTGCTTATTTTCTTTTTTCTTCTTTATTTTTTACACAACCAAAATAATAAATAAATACCTCAATGTCAGTGGCAATTTCTAAGCAAGCAGGCCAGCTGAGTTTAGGTCTTGAAAACCCTACACAGGGTCTGCCTGAGTCTTTGCAAGACTCCCACATCCCCTTTCATGAGACACAAAAGGTTTATTTGCATGTGAAGTGCTCACTGCTTGTCATCTCCCTCTGAATGCAGTGGCTTCAAAATATCATTGTCACCACTTCTGGGCAACCAGGAAGGTCTGGACTCAGGAGTGGGGAATTTCCTTCTGCAGAGACAAATGACTTAAGACAGATACAAGGTACCATAACCCCATCAAATTTATTTTGAAGTATGTACATTCCTGAACAAGTATATTAGATGGCATAAGTAATGAGAGCTTAATAGTTCACAGATGATGTACTCACATACACTTTGCAAGCTCCAGCAGCCAGCTGTAGCCAAGACCCTGGTTTAAGTCCCTGACTCTTTGCTTTCCTCAAACATTGCTCCAAGTGTGCAAAAGTGCTACGTCCTACAGCCATTCCCCCTCTTCCTTTTGGCCCGGGAACTCTGCAATCTGAAATTAAACTGACATATTTTCCTGTGCTATTTCTTTTGAGTCAGTATTCAGTCTGGACATGAGCTGTATTTGTCAATTAATACTGAGATTATAGACTGAGTTTCACATATCTGAATGCACAAGTCTAGGAGGGATGCTCCAGCAGGAAGGCAGAAAGCCAGCATGGGCTTGGAGGGACAGTTTTTCTGGGTCAGACTTAAAGCAGCAGAAGTTTAACCAAGCAAGAGGGCTATCATCACCAACCTTGAAATGTAATATTAAGAATTGTACATCAGAGTGCAGTTCATTTTCCATAAAATTCCTCATTTTGTGACCATCTGGCAGGCTGAGGAGAAATGTGGGGATTCTAACCGTGTTTTCCCCTCATTTATTAAGTGTCTTTGCTCTGGTAATGTCTAGAGCTGAATCATTTCTTATGTCCTCAAGAATGGAGGGAACTTGGTTCTTGCCACTAAAACAAATGGATGAGTTTGGTAGCTCATAAAAACAAAGTCATGCCTGGAGAGGAATGGTGAAGCAGCCTGACAAACCTTCCTAACAGCAAAACGAACGTCAGCTCAAGCATTTGGGAGATGCTGTTCTGGATGCTAAAAATGCTGACTTTCTCTTCTGTTTGACTGTGACATGCAACCAAAATGTTTTCCCGAGACAGCAAAACAGTAGAGGAAATTTTAGGCAGAATATTAGGAAAGAAGTCCTAATGGTCAGGTCTACTAGTCTGTGGCACATCCACCCCAGGGAAGTGGTGGAGGGAAGGCTAATTGATTGAATCATTTAAAACTTCATTGAAGCGAACACTGGAAAATATGCTGTGAGTGAAGAACTACCTTCCACTGACAGATCTCTGATTTCTGTCATTCTTCAAAAAGCCAACGTCACTGTCATTTTGGGAGGGATGTATTGCTGTGGCTGGGGAGCCAAGGCTTTAGGATGCCAGACCAGAGAGCAGCCAGAAGGCACTGGGCCGTGCTGTGTACAAGTGGGCTCATTGCACTGTGATCACAGTAGTCGCTCTGGAGCTGACACCAGCCCCTGCACGTGGGAACCTGGCCCGTGGCTGACAGGCAGCAGCAGCCCTCGGCAGCCCCAACAGCACGAGTTCCATCCACCTCACCCACCTGGGTACCACATACGTGGGATCACAGCACCAAGGTCAGAGCCTCAGGGTCAGAGTTGTTCGAGGATTGAGATGGCTTTTGCTTCTTTTAGATTGCAGGAATTTTGGCAGAGATTTGATTTGGTTTTAGGCTTACTGAGTTTATCTGGAGCTAAAGGGCTCATACAACTGTTCACCGTGCACCTGATGAGGACACCTTTCTCAAACCAGTAATTAAAACCCAATGCTAGCTGGAGTTTGCAGACAGAAGAACCTTACATTGAAACTACTCTGTTAGGGCTATCCTGAACCTTGGAGGGTCCCATGCTGCTAGGGGAATTGGCAAAGAGATGAGCTCCCAGGGAACACCAGGAAAGACACAAGACTGCAAAGGTATTGTGTGTCCAGATGGAAAGTTTGGGGTTGGGTAGAGATGTTCAGACTGAGGAGAAAGCAAGAAGTCTGGGAAAACTGGGGGAACTGCCCTGGCTGTCTTACACCAACCTGATAGAGCAGGCAATGGTTTCCATTCAGGAAAGTAGTTAGAGAAAGGGGAAAAAGCACATCCAGCAAGTCCAGAAATCCTACTGTTCATTAAAAGAAACAATATTAAAAATTATGACACTCCATCACATTATTGCTTTTACAGAAAACCTCTATAGCTTGTGCAAACCCGGTCCTGTCTGTTCCCCTGTGGAATAAAAATAGGGAATGAGAAAGACAGACACATTATATTCCAAAGTTTTCAAGACTGACAGTCAGTTCGGGGATCTGCTGGTTTCCAATCTGCTAGTTAGTTCTCCACACCATCTCTGTGACCCATCACTGTCACCCTGAATAACAGCACCTTCAGCCTGCAGAAAATGCCTTGGGGTTTTCACTGGTGAAAATAGATGAAGCCCAAAAATATTTTCAATCAGTACTGGAACAAACTTCACATTGCACAGCTGCAGTGTAAGTGCCGTCCCCCAGAGACCCTCTAGAATTTGATTAAGGTATATGGAAACTTGACTCATATTTTATGGACATTCATTTCCATGATACATTTTTAAAGAGACAGCATATATTTCCATCCTTTGGAACAAATTAAGGCTGTTATTTTAAGAGGAATAATATGTTTATAACATGCAGCAGATCTTGATGGCAGCTGGAGCAGCAGCACAGGACCTGTGGCATTAGCTGCTGTGGGGGGCTCTGTTTGGTGGGAGAAGCACCGTGAACCATTGTAGAAATCGCAGTGATTTAGGTTTTAATTTTTAAAAGGAGGAATAAGCAGGAGAAGAAGAACTTTAAAGCTGCCATGGGACATGTAGCTCAGGATTCTGGGAGCAGAACTGGGTGTTCAGCATCAGCAGGCAGGGAAGGAAGCAGGGCTATGTTCTATACCCACTGGCAGAAGCCCAGCCAAAAAAGCTGTGATATGCTCTGGGACAGAAAACAGCATTGAAGAAGGATGTGGTCCCACCCATCTGCCCAGAAAAGAACCTTTGGGCTGACACTTTATCAGACTGGGGGTGAATAAATTAATGAATGGGCAAACATAAAATGGGCTAATTAATAGCAAGGTGGGGTAATGCTTAGCAGAGCACACGTCCTTTAGGGCCTTTCTGTGTGCTGTGAGAACTGCTGGCGTGTGCCACACTGGCCCCCCAAAAGTGGGGAGCATACAAAAACTGCTTACCTGTGGACCTGAACATTTCTGCAGGTGATGAATCTCGCAGGATTCTCCAGCAACAAAAGCAGGCTCTGCTCCACCTTGTACCTGGGCCCCTAGGGGAGACAGGGAGGCTGTTGGGGATTCACACCCCTGGTGACAGCAGAATAAGCCTTGTTGTTTGCAGAAAGATGGCGACTCTGTGAAAGATGTACTTTGCTAAAACCTCATTATTGCAGTAGGAACACTCTCCATCTGTTTTTATGTAAATAATTTCAAAGTGTATGATTTGTGTAATGTATTTTGTTGGAATTAGTTTTCACCAGTGAGATGAGGATAAAGATTTTCTTTTATATTACACAGCTGGTTTTACTTCTTCTTAGCATCCGATACTTTTATTATTTCTATACAAATTCCTTTACTGCAGGAGATTTATTACTTATAGTAATCCTGCGTGCTGTGAATTTCTTATAGCTCATTCATTTGGTCTTTCATGTGACTACTCTAGACAAGAGATAGAATGAAAAGGAGGAGATTGAAATCTGGTCAGTTTTATGGGCTGGTTCATCAGGAGTCATGCCTACTGTCTTTTTATGGTATCCAAGTTTTTATGTACATTGCTCAAATAATTAACTAACTAGTTAACTCAACTAGAGCAGCAGAACCAAAGTATTTAATGCATCAAAATCCCTCAGAGGTGGTGAAAATTACGAGAGACAATATTGTTTTTAATACACGGCCAGACAAGGACCCCATAACCCACTAGTGCTAATGCAAATAATAAATAACAATGAAACCTGCAGGAGCAGCTTCAGAAAATGCATTGATACTGAACATGAAACTGCATGTGTCTAGCTGAGAAATTGTTGAGCACAGCAAAATTTTGTGAAGTGATAGAACCAATAGCAAATGTGATGTGATTTCCTGAGTCATTTGTCCAAAATAGAGAGAATAGGAGGAAGGGAATAATGTAGGTTCAGATAATTTTCTTTTGGCAATTTCAGAATAAAATCTTTTGATGCTTTTGTTCTGAAACATTGCTTTTAGAAGACTTAAGAGCTTTAAACTGAAGGAGGGTGAGTTTAGATTAGACATCAGGGAGAAATTCTGTACTGTGAGGCTGTTGAGGAACTGGAACAGGTTGTCCAGAGAAGTTGTGGGTGGACAGTTCATGGACTGGTTGGACAGGGCTTTGAACGTGGTCTAGTGGAAGCTGTCCCTGCCCATGGCAGGGGAATTGGAACTAGACAATCTTTATGGCCCCTTTCAACCCAAACCATTCTGTGATTCTATGATCTTTGCCAGAGGATGAGGTGTTTCATGCAGCCCAAAACATGAGCATATGGACTGTGATGTCCTGTCACATCCTTGGCTGAGCTGCTCTTTACACATAACTGTGTGGAGGATCAAAAGTCATTGACAGAAGTCATACAGGTTCAAGTTGTATATACTGATCCTTCTTTGTCTAACACTAGATTACTGCTCCTCCGCCTAGAGGGATATCCCCACAGGATTATGTTGCCTGCCTTATGAGTCTACTTGATATGTATCAAAATAGCATTTGTAAATGATGTGTGTGAGAGGCTAGGAGGGAAATATAAAGTAAGCATTGCAGAGGTGTAGCAGCAGGGCAGCACCACTTGAAACACACTCAAGAGGTTAGGCAGTGTAAGCAATTTCTAAATATCACCTGAACTGATCTCTACAAATAAGCAAGAGCAGTGAGACAGACAGATAGAGAGAGGCAGACATGACATAGAAATCTTTTCTCATTTCAGCCTGAGCCCTGACTGTGCAGGGGATGGATTTAGCAGTGGAAAAGTGAAAGGCTAAGGATGGCAAAATAATGCTCTCTTGCTGAAAGATGGAACCCACAAAGCTTCTATAGCACCCAGACTGCCCATTTCACATGTAAAACTCAGCTCACTTCATCTTTGAAAACCTCTAGACTTACTGCTGTATATAGCCTTATTGCAGGTCAAAGTATAAATCTGCCTCCGAACCTACAGTGGTCTGGGGAGCAATATCTGGCATCTTACAGATTCAAACAATTGTTAAGGCTGAAACAGACCTCTAGAAATACCAAGATCTCTAAAAGTACCGAGATCTTGAACCAGTCCCGCCCCTTCACATGGGGCACAGGGTCACTGAGCATCATAAGGTGTGCAACTCCATGTCCACTTCGGGCTACTGTGGGACCAGTATCAAATCTTACTTAAATCCTCCATGTGGGTGTGTGTGGTACGGAGGGGATGCAAGGCATGGAACTGACACTGCATCTCAGAAGCCAAGGGCTGGAGCAGGCTGGGTAAAACCAGTTTTCCCTCATCTTTCTCTTCGGTTTTAAGTGAACGGATTAAACATTATTAAGGCAGTCCAGTCAAAGTAAATGGTATACAGCAGTGTAAAATTCAAGCAATGTCAGAAGGAAAGATGCAAAAATTGTTTCTGGGCATTGTCTGCTATTTTGCCTGCTGAAAAGACTTCTTGACTAGACTGGATCACTATATAGGCATACTGGATGTGACCTTGATTTTCAAAGCTTTTTCAAAAAAGCCCAACTAAGCAAGCAATTACTGATGTACCTTACAATAATCAGAATAAAAAACCAGCATTGCTCATTTTTTTTGATAAGAAATGGAGTTCAACTTGCAGTTTCTTTTTGTTTCCTTTATTTACACCACTAAAAATTGAGTACTTTGACTTTAAAACAGCCACTGGAGGCCATTGGATCAATACATAGGTGGATCTGCCTAATGAGTTACTGCACTGCTGCCACAAGGCTAACATGAAGATACGTTAGACATAAATCAAGGGAGGTAAGATGACTTTGTTAACTAACAGTGTATGTTTCATTATTGTACAACTCCCCTGTTGTGGGGAACATTTTTTATCTCAGCTGCTATCAGCTGTTACAGCTTAAAGGCAGAAGAAGAAATACACAGGACTTCCTGGGGCCTCCTTTGAGCTAGAAGAATAAATTAGGGTCTGTTTATTTCTTAAGAGTTAATTTTGTTTCTTGTCTGCCCTCAGTATTGCCACAAGAATATTGTGATTTCGTCGAATTGTTGTTTTGTCCATCACATTTATCGTAGTCCTTATAGGTCTGCTTCTATTCTACAGACAGGTCATTAACCATTGACAGCATTTGATAGCTGGTATCCAAAATTCATCCTGTACTCATCAATTGACCCCATCCTCTAAATCATGTGGTGTCAATAACTCCACACTGCAAACCAGGAGACAAAGGAAGCAAGCTGCTCCTCCAAGCAAGATGATAACTTTCAGTAATAAGTAATAAACTTGACAGGCTGAAGAGTGAGGCAGCATGGGCTGGAGCACCATCTGCTGGCATCTTCTCTGCTGACTGCTTTTGCTTTTGGTTGCTCCCTGGTGTTCCTGGACACCACGGCTTATTGCACCCAGAGGACACGGTGGCCAGGGATCCTTGCCCAAGCGTAGGACACGGTGGACGTCCCCGGGGCATGCAGGAAAGGGCAGGAGAGTGGGTTTTCTCCCCACCAAAGAGTGGTGGGAGGCCAGGGGGCTGCAACAGCCCCAGGAGCATGGCCTGGGGCTGACACTCCATCCCCCACACTCCCGCTATACCATGGCTGAGCACAGGGGAATCTCACCACCACTGCTGGAGAGGCAAACATCTCCGCAAAACCAGCTGCAAATTGCAGTGTCATCAATTCTCGGACAAATCATTTTTGGCTTTCTGGCTACTGCTGACCTTGCCTGAGGCCTTTCCTGAGCAGAGTGGAATAGATTTTTGCAAGGGCGATTGACTGCCAGGAGAATTAAATATGGTTTGGGGTTTGTTGGGTTTTTTTTCCGGTACATCACCATAACTATTCTCCCTGTAAAACATCCTTTCAGTGTCTGGTTTTGTAACTGTCAGAGGACATTCACATATTTTCCCTTTCCCCACATGAGGTGCTGCAAGCTCAGTTCAGGCATGGATTGCTTGCCACAGGCATTCCATAGAGGACAGAAGGGCCCAAGCAGCTGTGGAGAAATCCTGGCTTATGTGGAGGTCTCCACAACTTGGAGCATCCACAGGTGCCAAAAGAAACTTCTTACATGGCCGCATTTTCTATTTAATAGTCGTTGGATAAAATACACACACACATGAGAAACTGCAAAGGAGAGATGAGCAAGAATGATCTCAAAAAAGTGACCTATGAGGTCACTCAGAGCACCCTTAAGGTACAAAAACCAAGAAAGGGGAAAGTAACTATCCTGTCATGCAGCATGGAGAAACAACACATTGTTCTCTGCATCTCTGGGAATAGGACAAGGAGTAGAGAGCTCAGCTTGCCAGGAAAAAGTTCAGATTGGACACTTTGAAGACCTTCCAATAGGACACATACTAGAGCACTACAGCAAGATGCATGTGGGGTCTCTATGGCCAGGACTAAGTCAGGCTTTTCTCAAGAATGAGGGAAGAGTAACTGACCTTGTCCCAGTGCACATCTTGAAATCCTCTTCCAGCTGTGTCTGCCAGCCTTAGTGTCCTGAGAGCAAACTCATGCACCCCTGGTGCAGACTTCCCAGAAGGAAACACATTTGTCCTCTTTGAGGCACATCTTGGGTGTCTGGAGAATAGGGGAAACTATAGATGAAGTTAGGAAGCAGATGAAAGTGGATGTTCAGAGTTACAGGTTTAAATTTAGACAGAAATTAGGATCAAATTCTACTGTATTTTTTCTCCCACTTTGGAGCTGAAGTTTGGTCCTCCCTACCACAGTCCGATCAGCAATGTTTATGAAGACTAGGCCAACACCTAAGCATGCTCAATGTCCTAACATTTCAGAGCCCAGCTGCATTATTATGCATTATTCCTCTACACATTCTCAACCTTACAAGCAAAATACAGCTCAAACAACTCAGGTGCCATTTTAGACTCCAACAGGCAGACAGAAAATTTGCCATGTTAGAATGGACAATAAGGACCCTTGTCTGCATAACACTGAGAATTCCCACGGCGAACAACTGGATGTGGGAGAAGTGAGAAAACTAGGAAATTTTTAAGGAAAGATAGCAGGCTGAATTAAAAACCAAGTTTCAAATGTTTCCAAGCTTCTGTCACTAGCACCACTGCACTTAATAGAAATCATGCTAATATGCAAATGTTTTCAATTAAGCTATTGTATTTTCATATTTTATTTGTTTATTTAGCCATGGTGTTAACAGTAAAAAAATCTTTTTTAGCACAGGGCCTTCAGGGATATTAAAGAAACCTCCTTTATTATTTCAGGCAGATCCTGAGAATAGCATATATGTTTTATGTAGATGTGGCAGATCAGTGAAAGCATTTCCTCACAAGACACACAAATCCAACATTTTGTATTTTGTTCTCATGCAAAGGCATAACAGGAAAAAAAAAAGTTATGAAAGCCACAGAGCAGCAAGCTAGGAAAGATCCTATAGTCAAACACCACAAAGAGCCTCTTTAAATCAAGTCTTCCTCACTTGCCTTCTAGGTCCTGGTATGTAACTGACACCATCTCACACTCTCACCTGTTAGGGTAGGAGTCTGGAAGAGAAATGCATACTTCCATCTTTGGATTTCACCCTGCATGCAGAACCACATGTGCGCCTCAAATGTGTCCCCAGTTGAGGATTAAATTTTAATCTGCATTTTAAAGCACATGTGGTGGTGATTGGAAAAAATTGGGGAAGAAACATTGCTGTAACCACAAGCTATTTAAAATGTTGACTCTTCGAAACTGTCCTGAATGCTGTAGAGCAGGATCAACCCAGCTGGTGAGGTAGATTAATATGCTGCAAGTGGCTGATGTGCTCATACATCTGGTAAATTATACAGGTATATACACTGTACACAATGCCACTGACATATTTAAGAAATGGTAGGAATTTTCTCCAAAGTACGGAAGCTTCTCCAAATTTCTCTATTATGTGCAGATGTATACAAGTAAAATGTGTTTGAACTCAGTGATTGTCAAGATGTTAGCATGAGAAAGCTTCTTTGTTGTGATGGTACACAACTCAGGGACATATTTTTCTGAAAAAGGAAAGTCTCTGGTGGTTAATAATTTATCGAAAGCATACCAGGCTGCTAGCTACACATTTCAATACCGTGAAAGAAGACAAACTTGTGTCAAAAAATCACCCTGCATCATCTGTATCCTGTCAATATATAGGCTACACAGCTAACCTCTGAGTATGGAAAAGCATGGAATGTAGAATTTGTTACATAAGCCTATGCCTTGAGATAGTGCTAGTTTCCTATTTCTCTGGACTGCATCAACACTGCAGTGAAAACAAACCGAAGTCTAAGGAGGCCACAAATGCCACATTCTGTCTGCTGTGCTGATGAAACTTTTAATTACAAAATGAGTGAAGCTAGTTAAACTCCATAAAACTGTTGATTGTGTTGGCCTAACACAGTTCTTGCAGAAACATACCTTTCTGCTAGCTCTTTCTCCTTTCTCTTAGGCATATTGCTCAAAAAACATAGAACCAAAGAATTTTTAAACTCCACAAAATGTAATTTGCATCACTGGATTTGTGATGCTGTTGTTAATGGCCAAGATCAATAAACTATTTAAGTGTGTCAGTATGCTTTGCTGGCTGCCCGTAGGTATGAAATAAACCCAGTTGCTGCTGTAGCCTTGTGAACTGGAGAAACTGAGTGCTTTGGAATAAATCCATGTAGGCTCACTGGAAAAGTGTGGAGTTTATCTCTGAAAGCACACTTTCAAATTTGCTAGCTGTTGAATGAGTTCAGTACATAAAATGGATCACACTCATTTTCGGTGATATTATGTCATCCTCAAAAATGGATTGAGCTCTACATGTCTCAAATTCCAAATCATATACGTGGTCCTGTAAACTTTCTGCATGATTTCGTAATAGCAGTGTCCATCAGTGAACTCAGCCTCAAGTATGCTAAAATTGTGAGTCTTAAATTCATAATTCATGAAAATAGAACACTGCAGAAACGTGAAATAAATACGTGTGAATAAAAATATTCCCTAACAGGAGCTGCATGGATTTTAAAGAAGTTACAATGAGCACACTTCTGGACAATTATTTTGTACTTAGGTATTAGATGCTAAGGAAAGTAACTTATTAAAAACTTCTTCATGAGTTCTCATATGAATGTCTGTTATATAGTATTTCTATGCTACACAGTTGAATAAAGACGGAAATCACGTGTGCTGGAACACGTTAGCAAAGCAAAGCATTGGCTGTACAAGGCATGGGGAACGCGAAGCCACTGTTAATTTTAAGTCAGCTAAATACCTTTTGGTATTTCTCAAACCAGATAGTGGAACAGATCCTGAGAAAGCCAGGCACCTGATAAAAAATGATGACTAGAATATAACCCAACAACAATGGCCAAGTTTCTGCATGGATAACAGACCAGGCTGCCACAGGTTGCACCTACAGAAGTAAATCAAGCAGTGTCAGGGAACATTCTGTTATAACAGTCCCTGCCTGTTGTCTCAAACAGTTCCTGGGCATAGGGCAGAGAGATTTCTATCTCCACACTGTCTTGGTGTGCCCACGTGTGTGGGTCTTCCAAAGGTGCTCTTCTTGCTCTAACTGCTCCTAAAAGGGCTCTGTCTGCCATTACAGCCAATAGGTTGATCAAAAAAGATGAAAAAGAGCCTGAGATCAGAAGAAGAGGATCTTTTTAGGGATTCTTCATGTATTTGCTGCAGTTTCATCTGCATCATGGGTATTTTTGGAGAAGTGGAATTCTCTGAAACAGGGCAGAGGACTGGCTTTTGTCAATGCACCCAGCACTCCTACCCTGTGGCCCCACTGTGCTTATCACCTTCCTTCAACAGGTTTTGCAGGTGCTGAGGAGTGACAGCTGCATGTTTCACTATGAAAGGAGCATTATGCACTGAGGCTGTGTCCACTTCCCCCAGAGCACCTGGTGGCCTTGTATGAGGTGCTGAGAGTAGGCAGAAATGCTGCAGTGATGAGTGCATGGTGCCTATTTCCATTGCCCTGTGCTTCTGGGGTGAGTTGACAAGCTGTATGACACGCCAGGACTGCACTCCCCTCAGAGCTGCCAGGCAGGGGTAGTGCTGGTGTCACCCTTGCCAGGGAGCTGGAGGAGACCAAAGGGAGGCACAGCTGCTGCCATCAGTGCAAGGCCAAGGACTGCAGGGGCACGATGGAACCACCTCTGGCTGCAACATCTGATTCCCCACTTGCTCGCACACGCACTGAACCACAAGCGGCTCCAGGACAGCGCCACAAACAGTCAAGAATCAGACCAAATAGGACTGAGATCTCTACAAGCCTTAGTATTTTGAGTAGCTCACAAAAGAGTTTCTTTCCCCTCCAGCCTTGTACCATCAGAGCTTGCTTCTCAAAAACGGAATCTTTTGTTTTGCTCCATGATATACGTAGGCTTTGAGTGGCTTTTTTTCACCTAAAAACAATCAGCACAAATTGAAGGCATCTCAGGCTCTTGCTGAAGTACAAACACTCATTTAAACTACATGTGGAGGGCCTGGCTACCTCCACACCCTAGCTATTCAGTTCTGACACATTTCCAAGTGCAGAAACACCAGGCAGAGCTGAAATGCTGAAAACCAGCTAAACCTACTTTGTCTTGGGAACATAGATAATTGTTTTCAAGGTCTGTCTTTTTAAGCCATCTGAAATTCATAACTGTCTTCATATCTAATGTACCATTTGAGTGTGCAGTTCATTTCTACTAAATACCAGTTTGCCACAGCTGAAGGCCCTTGGAAAAAAAATCCTGTTAGATTATGGCTTACCTGAATTCTGTTTATCCAATGGTACTTCACAGAAAAGAAATATGTATGGCAAGGTACACCCTGCAGCTGGCAGCTAAATGAGGCTTGCTGTAGTATTTAAGCAGTGAATCTTGGGGCCAGCCCATCATTGTGTAAATCCACACGCCTTTGTTAATGTGGTTTTGTAGGAACCTGGTACCATTAATGTCTCCCCAAGTCCAACAAAACAGTTCATCAGTGGGGAACCCACCAGTCCTGCTTTGCAAGTGAAAGACTCATCATGAAGTCTTTCAATATCAGCAGGCTATTTAAAAATTGAATTTGTGGCAGTCTGCAAGAAACTTCTGTAATTTCTATTAGGCTTTCTTTGGAATGGGCTATCTGAGAAAAGTATGGCTTTGGAAAATAAAGGCTTTATCTACTTATTAGCAAGTCAATAAAAGCCATGAAGACTCCAAACTTCTGCTTTGGCTTTGTGAGCCTTAACAGACCAAACAACCTAGCTTCATTTGAAACTGGTTTCAAATTACTTGCAGATGGCTGGATGCAGATGAAAGACTGCATAAAGGTGTTCCTTATTCTATTCTCTACTCCCTAGACTATTGGACTATGTGCTGACACTTGGATGCTTGTTTTACAATATCATTTGACATGTGGGATTTATGTGTCAAAATTTCATTTAAAGCCAAGAAAATGTCAACTAGCAACTACAGAGAAGCAGCAAAAGACTGTGCTTTTCAAGACAGAAGTCAGTGAGTTGGACACTGCCAAGTCTTAACCCTGTACCAAGCACACAGAGACAAAAATTTGACCCAATTGCCAGCAAACTAAGATTCCTTTGGTGTGTTCTGCTGAGATTCCATTACTGCCTTTATCATTAAGAAAATAATGTAATAAAATGAGACCTTTTCCCTGAATGCATTAATAAAGATAACTTGTTGGTCAAGCTCCAAAACCACTGGAGCCACATTTAATTTACTGCCTTTATGGATTTAGGATTTGGTTTGCTGCTATGTTCAGACCACTGCAACAATATAATGGGAAATTGTAATGGCATGTTTAAAAGAAAGAGTTTATAATTTATCACTGAAGCTTTACAATGTCTTGTGCAGACATCCACAATTAAATGCTACCAAAAATGGGCTTTTCACATGGTTTCACCACAGCTTACCAAAGGGGAAAGTGAGGAAGAGCCAAATAATCATCAATGTAACTTTTTATGCCAGTCACCTTAAACCATTTTGGTGCAAAGAACAACTAAAACAGCTTTTGAGGGCTTTGCAACCCCATTTTGCTACTTCTTATGTCAAGAGTGACTGTGTATTACTTCATAAAATATCTGATACCATACTGCTTTATTCCCCATCAATAAAAATAATGAGTTATCTAAAGGTCCTTCTGTTATCTCATGAGTAGCTGCTCAGAAAGGCACTGGTATTTTGTCCATGCCTAGTTAAGACAGTGGAGGCTTTGCCGTCACCAACACATGAAGCACTGAGAAAACCAGAGCACCTGTGAGGTAGAGTACCATGGGCATCACATCATGACAGAGATAAAGGTGGCATGAAAGACCTGTATCCCAACAATGTCCACAAAGGAAGAGCATTGCTTATTAAAGACCTTATTCTGCAGCCTCCCACACTGAGCAGAAACTGCTCCAACAGCTGCATTCTCTTGGGTTTGCTGCTGCCTTGTGATACAGGAAAAATGGGAAATTAAATATTGGCTAGTTTGAAACGTGCCTTACCTCTACAGGAAAATATTCTTCAGAGTGAGGTTTCAGGTGAAAGGCCAGCCTGAATGATTAGACATAAACTGGCATGGCTTTGGCTCAGCAGCAAAAGATGTGCTCGAGGTCCTCTCCAAAAGCCATGTGGGTTCCTCTCCTGCTCCTGGGACAGCAGGATCCTCCTCTTTCTCCTGGTCAGGCTTTAGCATTAGCTCGGTCTTCGTCTGGCTGAGCCATCTCTCAGGACACCATAACATGATCCAACCCCTGGCTAAGAATACAGGAAAGCCCCTGACAGGGGATGATCACCAAACCCACACAGTTCATTTAGATTAATTTTAAGATTGCAGAATATGGTAAAGAATATCTGAAAATTTCTTTGAAATTGTCCTAGGAGATGCACCCAGCTCTTTACTTTGTGGCAAGGTAGAAAGCAATTTGCCATTTTAAATTTACCATCAGGACTGATTAAATGCTTTGTAGGTTGTGTTGAATAAGGCATTCTTCCACTCAGGTGACAAAAAAGGCCTTATTTAGAAAATGCAACTTGTCCAGAGACTTCCTATTACTGCAGAATTAAACAAACACATTTTTCATGTTTAAGAGTTTCCACTTCTGCAGCTTTTGCCAGAAGACTGAAGAGGTCTGTGATGTGTAATTTACTGCTCAGTGATTTCAAAGATGAATATTTGGATCCTCATTGATATTTGGTTTTTATTAGCTCATTTTGTTACCAGGGAGGTATCCACAAGCAGCTTTATATAAACTCAATCAATTTTCTTGTTCTGTCTTCGGGTTATGGTATGTCTTGCTTCAGGAAGAATTTGGAAACAAATGCTCTGGGGTTTTTTGGTTTCCTTTGCTTTTCTTCCTCTGCACAGCTCATGCTTATACTTTCTATTAATTCCTTGCTGAAGGTAAATTCTTTATTGCTGGGATTTCTGTCCGCAGTTTTGGGATTCCTCCTCCTCCTTGCAGACCTGGAGAGCCAGGCTGCCCAGAGCAATGGGGGGCACTACCTGCATCCTCGCTTTTCACATCCCAAAACCTACGGGCTTGTGTCCCCAGTAGGGGCCCACCATGGGCAGTGAGAATAGCTGAGACCCTGAACAGCCAGACCACACCAGGGCCCTTTGGAGCAGCTCAGCTTTATCACCATATAGGTGCTGTAAAACCCACCATGGCCAAAGCAGCTTTTAGGAACCTCTAAGAAGTGAAAGTCCACAAAAAGTCCTGAGAGCCAAAAAATCACACTCAGATCAAGTTGAGAAGTTGAAATCCAAAATATGAATCCTGACAGCCCATGCTCAGCAGGCAGCTGACCCTTCTGGGAGCACCAGGACCTGGATGCCCCCCTTGATAAGGGCTGAGCATGGTGCTCCTGCCCACACTGAGTGCTGCCCAAGCCTTGGCAGCTTGTCAAGCTTCAGCCAAGTCAAGGCCCACAGACAAGACCCACTTAGGTGATTACTCCACTGGATGCTCAAGGACACGCCTCAAAGGACTTTTCACAAAATAATATATTAATTTATACAATAACATAAATATATTAATTCTATTAATATAGTTGTATAATATAATAATTTATATAATAATATAAATAATATTATTTCACAAAATACAGCAGCAATGCTAGGGAAAGGTGGATGGGGGAGGTGACACACCTTTACACAACAGCCGGACAGCTGGAACGCTCTGCCAAGGAGCAAGCAAATCCACTTCATTTCCTCCTCCCTGTGGAAGGCTTACAGCTCACCAGGTTCCCCGGTTGTGTTTCACCAGGGCACCTAATCAAACAAACTGTTCATGAAGTAAGAGCTGACTGAGCAATATTTCAAACCCTGCAGCTCTATGTACAATAGAAGTTGTTTTAAAATTACTTGCCAAATTAGCTCAAGTGAGCCAGAAGCACGAACACCTAGCCAAAGCCCTCAGTGCAAGTCTGAAAGTTGAAATAAAACTTTTAGGGCTCTTGAAAGAACAGGAGATGAGGGAAATGGCATTCACATTTATTACAGAAATGTAATTCATAATCCCAGTGGTGGGAATGTTAATGCCTTATGATTAATGACAGCGATTTCTTTGTGAAAGCAAAAAGATCTCTGGAACTGAGGACACTACAAAGAGCAAATGAAACGCCCTGTAATCGTGGCAATGATTCAGAAAAACAGATAGGTATGTGTCCTACCTTAAGTACCTGCTTAAGTGCTTTCTTGCCCAGTGCTGGGCTTGTCTCAATGTGTTTTTTTTGCTGTACTGACATTTCTCTTGCCCTTTTCTTAATGAATGCATTCTGTTTCTGGCTCATTTAATTTTTAAGAAAAATAGCTTTCCAAAATGGCTAAAAACCAATTTCAAATATTTATTTACTAATGTTTCTTATCTGCCATTAAGAATGCTTAAAAGAACTGCTTCCACAAATTAGCACGGACTTCAGTATGCCTACCATCCCAAACAAAAAAAATCCCAAACAAAAAGCATGTGTATTCCAACAAAATACCTCTGAACTCTTCTCTTGACATCAGATATTTACACCCCCAAATTAATTCACCTCTAATTAATTTATCTGCCCCTTCTTCTTCACATTTGCCTGTGGTATAGAAAGGCTGTGACAGGCAGAACAATATAGTACCCATCTTATTCCTTGGGTATTCCTCCATGGCATGTGAACCACTACCTATTTGTTGCTCTGTTCATAGAAAGTGAGGTTAACTAACTGTCACAGACACACACAAAAATAACACTGTAGGAAGAAAAGACATCCAGCAAAGTCTGAATTACAATCTTATGTCCACATGTTGTGCAGTTTCCTATCATTGATAAATCCTTGAATTCTTATAAATCGGGTAACTTGGCACTGAGCATATCCCTCTCTGAGAACCAGATGCTCTCTAGGCGTGAGGTTCTAAACCTACACCATCGTTAAGTCAGACTTGTACAAGAAATACCCTGATTTTTAATTGAATGCAAAATGACTAAGGGGATTTTCCACAAAGTTTCAGTGAGTTCCACAAAGTTGTGAGAAGTATGTGTCATTGCTTATTTGGAGGGAAGGGCTTCTAAACACCTGCAACTGAAGTCTTCAAAAGAAAGTGCCACGCAGAAATCTAAGCAGGCTGATTTCAGTGCCACCTCTGGGACATCAGCAGTAAAGCAAACTGTGACAATTCAGGTAACTAAAATGTTTGCATTAATGTGCCATGATTCCTGTAAATTTCTCCTATGAATAAGGATAAGAACTTATTTCAGATTAAGAACTGGTAATTTATCTCTACTTGCTGCTCCACTGTGGTTACTTCAGCAACACTCCCACCCTCGAATCACAACAGGGGGTGACTGCTGGCAACAGACAGCCTCCCTCCCCTCCCCCCCAAAATTATTTATTTACAGCTGGGAGTGGGCAGGGAAGAGAGGAAGAAATATAGTTGTTAAAACATAGGCTATAAGCAGAAATTGTTTGGTTTTTTACCCCAAGTAATATACATTGGAATCTCAAGTAAATGGAGTGTGTAATTCCTTGTGAAATGGACACAGAGTAGACACAGAAACAAGTCCTCTGAAACACAAACCAGCACATGCACAGAAAGGCATATATGACTGTTTTGTACTCAGACACACACAGAAACTGAGATTCTTTTTATACAGTTAACTGAATGTTTTTCCCTAACATCTTCCTTTCTATACTTTCAAACCCTTATTTTTTAATTAAGAACATTAAAAAAAAATACATATTTTTTTTTTTAATGACAAAGCCACAGCAGACTTGTGGTAGGCTTCTGGAGCGCAATTACCCAATTCCACAGCACCAGTCCCTTTTCTTTTTGGATGGCAGTCACAGACTCCAGATGCCAATGTACTGAGGCTAATTTTTCCATCAGCAACATCTAGCTATTTGGCAGGCAGCTCTAGAATTTTTGCTGGCTGCCTTAGAGCAGTTAAATGGCAGCACTCTCCACATATTGCCTGGGAAACTGATTTACCTGGGTGGTATTTTAACCAATGTTTTACCTTACTCGTGCATTTTATGCAACTGTTTCCTACCAATGAACATGCCTGTGAATTATCTTCACGTTAAATTTCCACAAAGACGTATTTTTATTTGTAGTCAGAGTACTGTGCTTAAATGTTCTTTCACGATTCACAGGCTCTTGTGGTCACAAATCCAGGGTACCAGGATTCCTGAACTCCTGTGTTGAGGGACAGTGGAAGCCATGCAATTAATCTCCTCAATCCACCAGTCAACCTGGGAGAGACAAAAGCAAAATGGCTTAAGCCCCTGATCCCAATTTCAAATTGCGTTTGTTTGCAGAATATTTCCCTTCTCAGTGTTCCTCCCACCGGACTAAAACATTCTACATGATTCAAAACTATTAGAGCACACTAACTTCCAAGTGAAAAGCTATTAAAAATCTATTTATTTTTAAATTTGCTTAACAAATGCTGAAAAAGGTGCCCTTTTTTGTTTGCTTTTTCTGATTTTTTTCCTGACTAGAAGCATTCATGGAATTTTTTATGAATTCACAAGAAAAATTATATGTCTGTTATCCTAATTTCTTTCCCATAACATGTCATGAACTTCATATTATCCCATACAGATCATACACAAATATATACTGGTGCTAAGTTCACATATATTTCTAAAAAAAAAAATATGTACAAACATAATGCATACTATCAGGTGCCCAGCTTGAAAATACAGTTTACTTGAAAATATATAATGCCTAAGCTGAGTGAAACAAAACTGGACCTCAGTAAAGGCGGGTAGAGGGCACAGTTCCAGCTGGGAGAAGGGCAAGACTGAAAGGAGAATCGAGGCCCTTGGTGCCCATACTGGATCAATGGCACAGACCTGCACCCGTGAGGGGATGCTCAGGCTAACCACCAAGATAAAGGTTTTTACGACATAGCTAGATGTCATCCAAACTTGTCTGTGGAGGAGGGAGATATTCAAGATCAGACCCCGGGAGTGCCTGCTGGAAAAGGTTCGGGTTTAGCTGATGTTCCAGTATGAAAGGGAATAGCAGCTGGATGGTTCATGAGCCCACACCTTCACCACGGCTCCGTGAGCCCATGACTCCAAGCTTGTTCTCCCGACTGTCCTCATCTCTTTCTTTCACCAGAATTTGGCTCCCTTACAAATGAGAGATGCCAGGCCATTGCTTACATCCCCTGTAATCAAACCATCCAGCACTTTCCAGGGAATGATGAACGGTAGTCTCTCCTCAAAGGAAGCCAACAATCTGCTGCTGTTGAGCTGAATACTGGATGTCTTTCTGTGAGCTGAGTCACAGTGATTAAGCCTTCTGCTGCTCTGTCTATTAAACCTTTGCATTTTAATTAGGGGTCTGGGAGGAGAGCTGTTTTCTTTGGAAGAGGAAGGGTGTCATTTTCATTTTTTTCCTCTGGTGTTCCTTCCTCTTGGGGAAGTTCCCCCGTGGAGCTTAAGTGTGGATAATTTGCTTTCTGAGTCAGGAAAAGCATCATGTGTGGAGCACATATTCCAGTGCACAAAGCATCCCTTGGCTGCAGGACACATGCCCCAGAGCAGGAAGGTATCTGTGGAGTGGTGGGCAGCTCTCCCCACTGCCCGTGATGGGAAGTGCTTGCCCTTTTCACTGCCTGTGCACTGCTCCAAGCAAAAAGAACTCTCCTACCTGTCCCTATAGAAACAGGTACATTTGTGCTTCTGTGCTGTGTGGCTGCAGAAAGCGTCATGTTAAAGCACCAGTGACCTGATGTTCATGTGCACTCAGAACCCTCCACAGCCTTCCATCACTGCAGGGTTGGCTTTACAGTTTGTGATGGGCTCTCTCCACATGAGAAACAGGTTCTTCATCACAGCACTGTTTCTTCTGAGCATCTTTTTCTGCAATCCTAGCTGGTTTCAGTGCTGTCAGAGCCTTCACAAGAGCTGTGCCTGCCTCCCCTAGAGCTGATGACAAGCCACATGAATGACCACAAGAACATTTTGTCTCATTCCTCTGCCTGGAGCCTTTCTCCTCTCCACCCCAAACCACAAACTTACCCAGATCTGGGGAATGGAGATGAAGAATTAAACCACATTTTGCTCCATGTCTGAAAAAACACAGCAAGCAGTCACATTTTGTAAAAAGTAGTAAACAATCAATTTTTTTGTAGGACTGAATGCATCAGAATGACAAGAAATACCTCTTGAACTTTCTCTGAAGTTACATTTCATATCTATTACTGACATAGCAATGTACAAGGTCCATTTTTTCACGAACATACCATACCAGGAAATAAGATAATGACTGGAACTAACTGTAATTTCTATTTTAAATTTATGAAGGTCAGGTCCTCTTTAGGATGAATTGAAAAGTCTTCCTCTTGCCTTCAGCAGTGATTCAGTTTTAGTGTGCTGGACTGTGCCCAAGTGCTGGCAAACCACCCACAGGTTGACGTGTCCTTGCTGCAGTTGGAGCCCCTGGGAAGACCTGGTAGTGCCAGGGCTCCCAGTGGAAATCCAGGACACCTGGTCCATCCATTTATCAGTTTCACAAGGAGCCTGCCACTAGCTTTAGGCACCTACTTGCTTCTGCAAAGCTGACTCCACCGCCAAATATGACTTCTCCTCATGGTGTGAAAAATATATCATTTTTTTCCTTAACAATAGAATTTAAGAAGCCTCACCCCCATGCCAAATGTGATATTGCAAAATTCTGAGGAATTATATATAACTTGCAGCCTGACCTCCAGAGCTACTTAGCAATCTTGATTTCCATGTAACTCAGCTGGGTCACCTCATTCTCCAGTGTCCTTGGCTAGGTTATATTGTCTTACAAAAGATAAATTTACAGATGGAGGCCCAAGGGTTAAATTGCATAGGGTATAAGATCGAGATAAACCTACGGAGGCCTAAAGAAGTCATGGTTAGATGTCAGCTGTTACCTTGTACTGGCATTCTTGGGTGATGCAGAAATGTTAAGTTCCACACACGTGCTCTGTTGACACTGCTGTTTGTCCCATGAAGTTTCTTCTTGGACAGACAAGTCGGATCCTGGGACATAAATCCCACTTCTATTTTATCACTGGCTGCTGCCACGTGGAAGATAAAACTTGCTACTCCCCCCTGCCTTGCTGGCAGCCCTTTCTCCCCCAGCAGCTGGTCAAACGCCGTTTGCAGATCACACAGCTTTCATCTGCCCAGCGGTGGACGCCTGCCTGCCGTGATTCCACACGCTCCCAGCTGCAGGGCACAGGGAAGACTGAGCTCCATTCACCCCTGGTGCAGCCAATGACTGCCCCATCCTGAAGGCCATTGGTGGGCCACTGGGAATAGGAATATCCAGCATTTATGGTGAGCAGCAACTCTGGCACTGCAATGGTGCTGTGTAATTTTGAAACTTGAGGCTGCAGCTTCTTGTGTCCTTAGCCAGGAACAATTTGACAGCTGCCTTTGCACCAGCTGGGCTCCAGCTCTGCAAGGCTTCACCCTTCCAAGAGCAGCAGCAGTGAAAAGGAAACACAAAGAAATTGGAGAGAATGGTGTGACAGGTGGAGGGCTGTGTTCAAGCGTAGCAGTGCCTCATCCTTAATTTTTACTGCATTATCTGTTACAGATGGCTGGAGGCCGTGGCTTCCCAGTCTCCTGTAAGATCAGGCTCTGAACAGGAGAGACCCAATGAAGGTCTTAAGCTGAGGAGGAGAAATCAATTACCATGATAGATGGGTTGTAGCCATTGGAGGTGTGGAAAAGAAAAAGAGCCAGTGAGCTCTCCTGCAGCACACAGCAATAGTCCATGTAGAGCAGCTGTAATTCCCCTTCAGAAGGTGTTTCCAGCCACACGGAACAGCCATGGCCAGCAGAGTAAATGCCCACCACCAGCCAAGTGTGTTACCAGGAACAGCTCTTGTCTGACTCAGAAGCTTCTGAAAATTCAGTCTTGAAGAGATCCTACTGGCATTTGTGTACTTGCATGGCTTGGTGCTTAGAAAGTAAGGAATATGTCACTAAATCCATCAGCAAGGAAAATGGTGGTGAACAAAAGATTTCTTCCCCTTTGATAAATCTGATGACTTACAATATATTTTTTTCATTATTTTTTGACTAAAAATGGGTAACATTTAAAAAATAATGGCACTGAGTGCATCACATCTTAGGCCTCTCATTCACATGAGCAGCTCTCCCAATGTCAGGTCTTCAGAAAGCATCAAGAAATAACCTTCTGAAAAATGAATCCTTTCTAAAGTTATTTCATATAGGTGTCCAAGAAATATGACCTCTAAAACAACAGTTCCTTTTAAAAACTCTTTCTGTAAACTATATATACTTTTATATGTCTCTATACATATATACTTTATACATATATACTTTTATGTATATATACATCCACTATATTTTTGATGTAGCAATAATTAATCAGTCAAATTCTGCTGGAACATTTGTACATGTAGTCATATATCAGATCATTATTTTCTTACCTCTTATTATATTAACATTCAATTGCTTGCATAGAACAAGTTTAGCTACTATTTTAGGCATAGAATAGCTTGATATTATGTCCTGTACTATCTGCCCAACAGAGGATCTGAAACACAGAACTAATAATATCAGTAATATCAAGAAAAATACCATATATGAGGTGCTTTTTTGGTGATGCTTTTCCAATGAGAAAAACAGGCCCTGCCAGATATGAATAGTGGCCATGTGTTAGACAATGGTGCTTGTTTAATTTGCAATCATACACAAACTTAGCAGTAAACAACCTCAGCAAATAATGAGCAATTGATGGACAGCATTTTTTACTAGGGACAACAAACATGACAGTAAAGATGAATCCATTGCTTCAATTTCACAGACAATGTGAATTAGAAACAGGCTGCATACATTCTGTTTTAACTTAGAGAATAAGAGCTTCTCATTGTCTAAAAATCTAGATTAATTTTCAATAAAATTCAAAACTTATTTTACTTCCTCCTAGTGGTTTTTCCAAAAATTATATAAGTAGGGATAGCTGTGGTAAATATGGCAAAGTAATTTTATAACTTAGATGTGAGAGAGCAAACTGTCTTGCTATTAATTGATAGCTACAGAAAAGATGCAATGGATCACCTCAGACAGCTCAGATAAATCTTTTTGTGTTTAACATTTGTTTTGAAAACACAATTTTGCAAGTGATTGATGTGAAGAAAATTGGCTACAGTTTCCTTCTACCATATTAGCCAGAAATGTCTATATTTAAAACTTGACATGCCTCCACAGAGATAAAATGTGCATGGGAAAGAATACCACTGCTCAGCAAAGCATGGGGAGAAGAGCCCACTGGGAAGAGTACAGAAGCAGCAAGAAGGGGATGCCCCAAAACATAAACAAGCAGGAGGATTGTAAGCAAGCCCCAGAAAAAGTGAATGGAGACAAAGAGCAGATGGTAGTGAATAAATAAAGCCAGAAACATAGCAAGGATTATAAAGAATTTTTATAGTAGAGGAAAAAGCCTATAAGAGTGGTAAAATATTATTTATTAACTCCCAGTCTCTACATTTTATGGTGCCCACTTGATTGGCAGGTGCACGAGCCCAGTTCCCACAAAGAAAACTCACTTTTCAGGTGCCTTGCTGCATCTGGAGGGAGGTGTTCTGGATTTGTTTTGATGGGGATTTTTGCCTACATCCACAGACTGTCACGTTGCTGAGAATATCCCCAAATGCTGCAGGGAAAAAACCTGCCACAGGCAGTTCTGTTTGCAGCTAAGGACCACGGAACTCTGCCAGGCCTCTCTAAAAAATGATGTTTTCTCAGTTCCTCAGAGAGGATGACTGTAGATGTCACACATAGGACATTCAGGTTAGAGGACTGAACTGCATGGGGAAAACAAACATTTGGGGTAAGTTTGAGCTCTCTGAAACTGGAGGCTATTCTTGGTCTGGAAGAGAGGAAACAGTCTATACTTGGTATGCCATGTATTTCTACAACAGAGAAGATGAGCTAATAACTGCCTCACCTGATAGCCATTCATGAAACTCCAAAAATGTGTTATTTTTACCAAAGCAACAAGAGTGAGACACTAGGAAGGACAATACATCCTGGTGACTCCATATAGGGGCATTGAGAAAGAAACCTATCCTGCAGTACAAGTTCTATGTTAGATCCTGACACTTCTGTATGGATTAGATGTGGATGGATGGGTGGATGTACAGTTCCCTTCAGGAGCCATTTTATTATTTACTATCATTTCTCCATGTGCAGTGGAGTGAGCACAGAACAGGCTAATATTACCTATCCAAAACTGTACTTTGTGGCAGACTGACTAAAACCATGCCTCCTGCCTAAAAAGTGACAAGCAAAGAGTTGCAAGAGCACAATAAAACCCCAAAGGCTAGGTATGAAATGGATAATATTTAATGACAGAAGACAAGTTGTTGAGTCATGTCTGACTAAATTAGATGCAAACTATTTCTGTTTAGCTATATTCCCCTCTGGCAAGGGGACTATGACAGGGGGCTATAGCAGTGGATTGAAACAACCTGTTTAAAATGAGAACAGTTGTTGTAGTAAACCAAAACTGAGAGAAATTTCATTCACCTCTGCCCCCTCTGAGGGGGCAGGCATTTTTGTTGGCCATCAGCATTAACTCTTTCATTTGCCAGGGTTCATATCCTTGGCAAGTGTGATCAGCTTTATTGGTTTCATCTACACTTTTAAGGAAATAGTGACACGTCTTTCCTTGATTTTACAATTTTAAATATGGCCCAGACTTATGATTTTAAATATACTTCAATCCATGCCAATCAGGAATCCTAAGGAAATCTGAGTGGGGCAGGTGAGGAGTGTAGTCCCAGCTGGCCTATCAGCCTCAGCAACTTTCTAAAGCATCTCAACCCCAAGGCATGACTGCCCACCATGGTCTGCACTCTCTCAGAGCCTGGATATTTTTGCAAGGTTTCTTACATCCAGATGACGTGCACAATTTCTAGTTATTTCTCTCAAATGCTGTAGAAAATCCTTCTGCAGATACCAAATCTCTTCCAGGCCTGTAGTCAGTTTCAAGACATCTGTGTGTTTGTCACCTGGAGGTGAGTGGAAGGCATTGCAAAGGCCTCTTTTGGCAATATCAGGATGTTACTTGTGCCAGTTAACATGGGCTTCCTACAAATAAAGACACCAAACCTTTAGCTCCAGAGCTACAGCTGTCCTCTTTCTTTAAGAGGTTTGTACAATAAAACACTCTAAAGTGACTACTGGTGTCTGCAGTGCATAGTCTGCTGATCTAATGCTTTAGGTTTTAAATTAAGTTGACGCTTGCATCAGTCGTAATAATTCATTTGCAGTCTCAGAGAAATATTCCCAAACATACACATCACCCAAACCAACTCATTGTGAATGCCATGAAGATAAAGGAAGGCCTTTTCCCAAGACTGCATGATGATATGGTGAAACACATTGTCCTTACCATACGGAAACCAGAAGTTTAAAGGAATCAAAGAAGAGATGAGGGCAGTTAACAGGAAACGGGGGTGCAGTGGCTCTTGAAGGCCATTTTGCCCCTATACCTTGTAGCTTACCATGTGTCACAGCAGATGTCAGGCCCCCAGTGGACAACACTGTTCTGGTTGTGGTATTCTCGCAGACATCTGTTGTTGCTCGTGGCTGGGGAAGAATGTGGGATGGTTCCTGTGATCTTCACTGCCTTCCTTAGGGCCTGTGGATACAGCAAGCCTTCCTGCAGCTGCTTCTGGAGCAAAGTTATGACTCTCTGAGGTCGCCAAGGCATTTGAGCTGTGTCCTTGGCCGCAGATGCCCTTTGCTCTTTCTTCTCATGGTACACACTCCAGCTCCAGAACCATCACAGAGTATGACTGGGCTAAGTATGCACATGGGTGCAAAGAAAAGTTTTTGCAAAGCCAGATACTACCACCGTTCTTCCACTCTGGGACTATGATAAATGTTTATGCTCACAGCACTGACTGTTCATTAGCAGAAGCTGTCATTTTTTCATCTGAGATCACTTAGCTGAAGTGTTTTGGCAGTAAATTTCCAGCACCTCCCTTTGTGAGGAATGCCAGACAGCAAACTGCTCACCAGCTGCTGCATCTACACTTTTAAAGAATTGACAGTTCAATTTTGTTAATTTTTACAGACACTCAGGTAAGCGACAATTCCTTAAGAGATGTCTCTGTGCCCAAACTGAAGGCATATCCGAAGAAACAGGAGACTGGAGATGCAATACTTCTTTTTCCTCTTCCTCCTTAATCTAAATACTTTCAGCTTGAAATGTCAAATATGGGACTCTGTCATATTCTTTATCTCTCTATGTATAATCAAAAGGAAACATATTTCCAAAGATGACATTTTTATTGTGAAATAACCTGTTGCCTTTCAAAATACTGTTTTAATTGTGGTTGTCAGGAGGTTTGGTGACAAGTTTTGTGAATGGCAGTTCTGAAGGCAGGAAACAGGGAGGTTTTGCTGTCTTTCCTCATGGGAACCACTCTATGCTCGCCTGATCTCTGCCAGGATCTTGTGACTGAGACATCACACAATGTAGTTGGATGTGCTGGTCCACTTCTGCTGGGGACACAAAAACTACAATTCAACCCCCTAATATAGCTGGGTCTTGACTGATCACCACGGTGGAATTCTGGGGCCTAAGCCCTAAGCCAGAATCCAAAGTTAAGAGCCAGCTGAAGGGCTGGAGCACAGGCCCAGCGTCCTCTCCACATGGAGAAGGCAAGCAGCCACGTGCTGCAATCACAAACATCCTGTCCAATGGTCACACATCTAAATATTCTACTGGACTCCATGGCAACAAACAAAACCAGAACAAAATTGCAGAAATCTTGCAGATCAGTAGGTGTGCTCTGAGCTCTTGGACACTAGACCGCTTGGATTAAAATGTCTAGCTTCATAATGTTTGTGGGGCAGGGAAGGGAGGGACCTTTAGCCTTAAACTCCTCAGTTTATTATCATATCTAAGCTCTTGCTCACATTTTTGATCAGATGGAGCAGATACTCAAAAGGGAGTAAGTATCATTCTCTGACGGGGTCTTTACACAGTTTTGCGTAACTCAATGATTTTATTTAGCTTGTTTATAGTGCTCTGTTGGCTAAAGAAAGGTGACCTTTTTTTGAAGAAATTATTTTCTCTAAAAATGTTTGTTTAAATTAATCAAAATTCTTTGTGATTTGACTGATAATTTTTGGCCAAAAATAATTGGACCTTCAAACAATTCAGAAGTTTTGATTTGTCATTAACTTGAATTGTTTTGCCTCCTGCTTTACTAAGGACTTTAAAAAAATTAAATGTTTTTATTGTGCTTTCAACTAAATCCATTTTTGGTGGTGGTCATGATTTTACAACGACATAATTCATTGAACCTTCTTCACCCCTTCCTGCAGTTTTGGGGGTTGTCTACCAAACCCAAAAGCTTATTGTCGTAACCTGTCCCATGCAGGCAGCCAGGGATAAGCATTTTTCCTGCTTACTGAAATTTAGAAATGTCTTTCTAGTGCGACTTGCTGCTGTATAGCATTAATACTCCCTAACCCTTCCAATCCATAAGGAAAGAGTTCATAGACAAAGTAGCAATGCTCAAAATGCTCAGGGGGCTTATGATCACTGCATGGGTGCTATGCTCCAAACCTGGGTGCACAATCACAGTTTTTCTAAAGCTGAGTCCATTTTCACCTATGTGAGTCTGTTGTGCCTAGAGCTTCTATTCCATTAAATATATCAGACAAGATGTTAGTCCTCTTAAAGCCCTCTTGGCTCTAATTTCTCATGCCAGTAGAGGCAGCCTCTCCCCTGTGAAAAGTGCTTGTGCTATTGCTTCCTCCTAAAGCTTCAGTGTTTTACAATCAGCGGTTATTTGGAAAGTACAGGCCCCAATCAGCAGTTTAGAGGCCTTTCTCATTTGGCTGGATCTGGATTCATTTGGCACTCAGCAAGACAAGTTCAGCAAAGGGAAATGAGTGTCACTTATCAATGTTGTTATCACTGTCATGCCTCCGCTCTAAACCCAAACAATATGCAACACAATCTTGAATAACAAGTGCTAGAAAAGGACGGAGTTTGCACAGCAGTCACTCTGCAAAGTGCAAACGTGAGAAAGTCACCACATCACATAAGATCTCCTTGATCATAGATGCAAGGCTGAAGGCTCAGCTCACATTTACTTAGAGGATTGAACAGGCAACCTGAGTTAATCCATTAGCCACCATGATTCCCAGCTATTTCCTCAGACTGCAGAGTACTATGACAAATGTGGCCAACATTGCACCAGGACAGAGTGCCCTACCAGAACCAAAAGTATCTGATTGACCCCTTTTTGCCATAACACCTCCCTTGGGTGCTCTTCATTCTCTGGTCTCTTGGTTAACTTCAACTTCCTCTTCAGGCCATTGATAAAAGGTAAGAAATTGCACAGATCCAAGATCTGATCCTGCTAATGTCATTGACTAGAGATCGTAGGGATTTTAACACTCTTCTTATGTCCAAACTAGAACAGCCAGGAAAAACAAGTAAGATACCAGATATTTTGTATCACTATAGCAATCATTAGCAAGAAAATTCACAATCTCATCACAGGTGTTGGTGAGGCTGTGAATTTACTTCAGCAATTATATTGTAAATTATAAAATATATGCAAAACCACAAATTTTCTACCGAATTATATTGTAAATTATCTTTTCCGTTACCTCAAGTCTCACCTTTGTGAATTGACATTAGGTATTTTATTGCTACTTAATTCCCTCTTGAGTCACATTTCAACCTTTCCAACATTTTGTCCAGCCAGGGTGACAAGCCCACAGTAATGACTGCAGTTGTCTCAATGTCAACATTGACTTAATGCTTACATTTATGAGTTCCCCATGGTGTGGGGGACTGCCACATTTAAAAAACAGCCCCTTCTCACGTAGCTCTTTACAAACTCTCATGAACTAATTATTGAGACCTGTGGGTTAACCAATTTGACTATGTCAGTGGAAAGCATGGCATGACCAGCCAGAATAAGAGCATCGCTTGCTTGCCTCTTCCATTTGTCACCTCCAGTACTTCCCTAACAGGAACTTCAGTGCTAAGCCTTTCTGCTTAGCTTCATCCACTGTGGCTGACTCAGCTGGATTAACAGCTTGAATCATTTAAAAGCAAAGCCAGCTGCAAACCCAAGAAACAACTCCCAGCTCCTCATCCTCACCAAGCCAGAAGAAGGCAAGACCTTTCTCCAGCCATCCTGTGCAGCAGCTCACCGAGAACAGACACAGCATGTCTGTCTAACTCTGAAGCAGGGCGCTAAAAGATCTCAGGATATTTGCAATGACAGCAGCCATAGCAGGAAGATGAAGCCTGTTTTTTTCCCCATGGAACTTAGGACAAAGCAGTAAACATTCAATCTTCTCACAGGAAGCTTCTCTTCACGCTACTGTTGTTTAGTTCACCCGAGTCTGAGCGAACTGGATCAAAGCTCCATCTAACCCAGAAAATCTAGTTTTTCCAGAATATGTTCTCAAGTTCCAGCCACTTGTGGCTAGAGGATTTCCTGAGCCAGAACAATGTCTTTCTATGAAGATCTCTGGACAGGGTTTACTTCCACAAATTTTTGCAGGACATTTGTAAACTTTGCATACAAATAGAGGCATATATACGTGGCACATTTTTGTTGCTATAGATACATTGGTTCAGAAGAGACTGTGTATCATTGATAAGCAAAGTTATTGTTAGAATAGCTGCTTAATAGAGGCCAAATGGTTACATAAGCAAAATGAATCCAATTAAAAGTCCATTTTTTCTCATAACCACAGTCTTCTGAATCACTTGTTGTTCAGGCTGAAGTTTTCCATGCCTAAAGAGAGAGGTTTTCTTATCCCCTTACAGTCAAAATCCCTGCAACCATTTTTAGGTTATGGGAGAGTGATTCTAACCAAATTTTTTCCAGAAGAACTACAGTAAAAACAGATGAAATTTGAAACTCGGTCATGATTGAGTAATCAATAAAAATTAGTGCCCTCGCATGCTTTGAAAGTAATTTGCTTTAATTTAGCAAAGTTGTGGCTTTTCACGAACAGCGTGCTGTGTGCTCATGGCTAAGATGTCTACAGGTGGACGTACTGCAGGGGTGAGTGAGCACATGCCCCGATTCCAAAAAGATCTCCATGTTGCTGCAGAGCCTGCCATTCACTGAAGTCACCCTGTAGAAGAAATAATTCTCTTTTACAGGTATGGAGATCTGAGCTAATCCAGCCCTTGAATTTCTTCCAAACCCCACCAGGTGTGAGGGCCTTGTGCTCAGAATGCAAGAACAGGGTAGCACAGGTAAAAGGGAAGAATTGATAAACCAACTTTTTTTTTTCTAAGAGCTTTACCAAGTTTGAAAAAATGTGCTTCTACTCTTCCCTGTTTCAAGAAAATCCTTGCAGCAGCTCAGCTTTGGAGAAGGGAGAGTCGTCACTCAGAAAAACCAGTGGTCCCCAGGCAGTCAGGGATGCCCCCGAGATAAAAATGTTGGTGGTTAGGACTCCTTAAGATAGGTCTTACCTCATAATTCTTAGTTCTTGAATGAGTGCTTTTACTCCTTTGCAGCCAGGGAACAGCAGGAGTTCTGGGTGAACAGAGATTGGAGATTCCTGCTGTGTTCCGTGCATTCCCTGAGACAGTGATGACAGCCAGGTCATCTTCTGAGCATGACTCTTTAGGGAGTCTACAAAGCTAAAAGCTGATTGCTCAGGGCACATCTCCCAGAGGCACCTGTTGTCTCAGTGAGGAGTTCACTGACCGAGTAAATAATTCAGAACAGGCAAGAGCCTTGGCAAGGCCAAATGCTTAGAAAATTGATAAGCCAGTGACTAAGCTAGGCTACTTGAATCTCCCACTCTGCTTTTGGAGGGAATATTCCTTTTAAGGGTGGCCACATCTGATTGTTTTAGAAGTTTCATTGTGCTAGAAACAATATAAGAAATCACATAAAGCCACAACCAGCAAAGGAACAAACAAAAATCAGACTCAGCTTCACCCAGCAATGTTTTCTGAGAGTGCTTCTGAAATATCTCAACATGCCTACAAATCACTCATCTGCACCTCTTTGTTTACATGAAAAAAATGGTTCCCACAATGTCAGAAAGGTTTCAATTCTGGCATTAGTCTTCAAAGAAATTCTTTTTAAGCAATTTCCTCCATGTCGATTTTTAGTGCTTTAAATTAAGATTCCTCTTCTGGGAATCGTTTCCTTGGACAACAAATTACAAGAGAAACTCTTTCTTGACAGAATTTATAAATGAAAGAATAAAGAAAATAACACCATTCTGACTAATCTGAAAAGTACTGTTGTGTCTTTTACCTATTCCTAAAGACTTTAAAGCGCTTGGATGATACATGACGGATTTTTACCTTGAATTTATACACCACTGGGAAATGCCATTATCTACCAGGCAATACTGAAACACAGAACTCTAGAAGTTATTTATATGATTTATTTATACCTTCTGTACTTTTTTTTTTTAAATTCAAGAGCTTATCAGTTTAATATATTTATCTATTTTGTCCTTCATCAAAGCACACAATGCCAAGTTCTGAGCCCTTTGAGAAAATGAAGTAAACAAACAAGGTTGGCCAGGTAAAATCACACAGAAAATTATGCAGGAAAATTATGGTAGAATCACTTTCAATATTGAAAACACCACCATGGATGACCAGGGAAGCACTAGATATGAAGAAAAAGATGTCTTCAATGCTTCAATGCTGTAAAATCTTAGGTTTTCACTGCTTTACAAGTTTCAATCCATTTGCAAAGTTGCAGCTATAACTGAATAAAACCTGCTACATAAAACCAAAGAGAACCAATCCATGACAATTCCTATTTCTTTGAAAACACAGAATTCTTTTCAGTACTAATTTTAGCAGTATTCAAGACTGAACTGTGAAAGGTATCCAATACAAAATAAGCAACTTATATGTTCTTTCCAAAACATCAAAGATATTTTACTGTTGGGTTAACCAATCTCTAATAACCAGTGAAGGACTGAATGGAATACTCCAAAGCATCTCAGCACAGGCAAGCAAGAACCAAGTCAGACCTGAGAAAAGAGTTATTTTTTAAATTCTTTGGCAACATAATAAAGTTGTTTCTGTTAGAAACCCTAAATTACCTTTTCTTTTATAGGCTCTCAATCCCAGTATTTGAGTTTTTAATTTTTGTCACTTGCCATGGAAAGACTTTGATCATGTGGTAAATGGTTCTACAGTAAGTGGGCAGGACTGCAAGTAGCAAGATGCAGAACAAGGAGCTTATCCTCAAGAGTTTAATTTTGATGGGTTGCCTTTGATCCCACAAAGACTGGATTACAACTTTAAAGTCCATCCTAGCAGTGGGTGGATCACCTCAGGAACCCACCAGAGAACAAAGCACATTCCAAAGACAGAAATTGCAGGACCTGGCTTAAAACTCTTGAGCTGCAATTCAGGGAATTCACCAAAAAAAGAAACCTGATACTTGTGCCAAGCCATCTAACAACCACAGAATTTGGGAGAGTGTTCTGTTCACTTCCTTTTTTATCTGTTTGTCCAGTCTCCAGCTTTCCCTTTTAAGATCACCAGGTTTGTTCTTCAGCAGCCACTGTCAAACCTATTTCTTGAATAATGTATTGAATTGTATTGTTTAGCCTATACCTTCTGCAAATGACAGGAACTGTTTAACATTTATGGGGATGCAAGAGAGGAAAGAAATTGAAATGCTTCAAAACTATGCAAGATGAAAAAAGTAAGAAAAGCATTCAGAACGTCTACAATAAAAGAAAGAGAAGAAGACGAAAAGTCAAAGATTTGTTTTTCCTTTGGTGAAAGCCAGCCAGGAATTCTTGAAATTCTTCAAGCTACATTGAGCTGCATCGTCTAGATCTAAACGTGAAGCTGCACAGGATTTAAGCACATGTTTCCATAGACTTTTCAGCCGCTGGCAATTTCTGCTCTGACAGAAAGACTCTCTCTTATCTTATTGGGTCTCTACAACTTTTACAGGCTATTCATTAAAGTTGTTTCTGACTCTTAAATTTGGTTTCTGAGTAGTGAGTTTTGTGAAAGTCAAAGCATTAGATTTAATGCAGAAGGAAGCATAAAATGACGTAAATTTTCATCCTGTGAGCACTCTTCCACATATCTATGAGATCTGTCCTGGGTGAGAATTCCTACTGATGCCCTGGGGAAGAATTGGATTCAAATGAATCATTCCCAAATGGCTAAGTTACAGTCTTATACTTGCAAGTACTGAAAAGAGGGAAACCTTGTGGCTGATGTCAAGAAGAGGAAAAGACATCAGAGAGAAGAAAAGCAGTGGGACTTCTTTCTCCTGTGTCCCCTGACAGAAACAGGCTCCTGGCTTGAAGTCCATTCAAGAAAGGACATTGTATTGCATTTGAACTGAGCACTCTGACCAGGAGGAACATCCATCCAGGAAAAAAGAACTAATTAAATCACCAGCAATCCATTTAAAACAACAACAAAGCCTGCCAGGAAAGCTCCTGGGGAGGAGGTACTACTGTTGAATTTGGGGCATTTCCTCCAAGATTTCCACATAAAATTATACAATTATAGGCTGTAATGCATAAAACCCAGTGATTGATTCAGCCTTTGAGCTACAGATGATGCTTTGCAGAGTATCAGCAGATAGGAACTTGGGATCCAGCTGTGGTAGTTTTGTATGCACAGAGAACTCAGACACCAGTCCTGTGAACAGGGTGATGCTTTCCCCAAGTTGACTCCTCTCCCCCCAAAATAAACTATGAATTTCACCCATGGAATTAGCCTGCTCAGAATAAAAACTACTGATAAGCCTAATGACCTGCCTAGACTCAAAACAAAATATGTAGTTTAATTAAAGAAAACAGGAAGCTCTTCCTACCTAAGTGTCTATGGTTAAAAAAAAAATCCATCTGTCACT
>WAAE01005091.1:22189-42170 GCA_013400495.1 Nicator chloris | reverse complement strand
GTAGTATAACTAATAAAATTAAATATTGATGTCAGATGTCTTTTACCATGTGCATGGGATTTCACTCTTCAACAGCATTGTCTTTGGAAAAATTAATCTGCAGTGGTCCCTTGCTAAATGCAGGCATGTAGCCTTCAAGACACAGGTAAATCTGTGATTCTGCTCCCACACATAGTGCTAGATCTAGAAAAGGGACCTGTATTATTCACGCCAGTACTCAGTTCATCTAAGGAACATGATGAGATGGTGGAAAGATTTGACTGTGTGTTAAATTCAGTTTATGTTTACCACTCTGTAAACTTTTGCAGAATTAGGATTTGTGTGCTCTTTTACTTCAATTTGAAACTTGCATTATTTCCACTGTATATTCTAGACGAAATGTCAGATTGCTGAAAGTCCTGAAGATGTGCCCCATTGCAGCAGACATTGAGAGCTGTGGATATGTACAAACCTGTGGCAAGTTTTCCCCCTATTTTCTTGCTTAAGCCTCTGTGTACCTCTGTGTACCATAGCTGTCTGCCTAGTCTGCACCCAATAAGGACACAACAGATAACTATTGCCAAAAGCTGATATTGTCAGTTGATTAATCAAAACCTCATTGATTTATAGTCTTTATGACTCTTTGGAAATTCACTAAAAGCATTGTATGACCCCTTGTATAACTGATTTATGAAGTCTTTCATTCAATATGATGTATTAGGTACACCCTATTCTTAGTTCTTAGCATAAAGCAGTGCATACCTGTTCTTTCATTCAATATAACAAACTACATATCCACTAAGTGCAAAAAGGGGTGGGGAAGCCGGGAACTAATTTATATAGTGAGTTAAGCATAGTAAATATTTATATTTCAATATTTTTGCTTAGTATGTTTATTTACAAAGTCAGTGAGACAACACTTTTCCTATATTACCTCTCAAGTATCATGGACTCATACAGATAATGCATTTAGTGAATATAATTGTCAAGGCTGTTGCTGTATTGTTTGTTTATCTTAGTGAAGAAAATAATATTTTAGCACCAATATTTACTGGATTACTGCTGAATTCTCCAACCACCTAGAAAACATTTACAAGACGTTTATCATATTAACCATGCCTTAAAACGCCATTTATCTGCAACTCGTGTGTGGACTGAGCATGTCCAGGGCAATGGGTTAGTATTCTCAAAGCTCACTATCAGGTTCACATCCACTTTTCAAAAATTAATTAAAGCATGAACTGCTAATGTAAAATAAAAAGCACATGACACTATTTCAGCAGCCTAATGCTATTGCTGTAGCTTAGCACTAATTATATCCCATACAGCAAATTATGAAAAATAGCAATTCCCTGAAGTCTTTACCAAAGCATAACACAACATCTCACAAAAGAATAATATATTATTCCATTTCATCTGGCAGACCCCCACCTCTCACCCCTCACATATTGCAATATGTCCTATGCCCTTTTCTTAGCTGTTTGTTTGTGGTTTTGTTTGGTTTGTTTTGGGGATTTTTTGGGTTTTTTTTAGCAACACCTTTTCAATTGTTGACTATACATCCAATTTAGAACTGCAAAAATTATATTTGGTGGCTCAGTTTGGAGCTTACATCGACCTCCATAACAGTGAACAAGGTATCTTCCATTTCTTAGTGCCACCTTTCCTTGGGAATGTATTTTGGTTGTCTACAAAGATAATATTCCTGCACTAAAAGCAAAATAAAACCACATAATAAAACAAGCCACTGATGTCAGCTGATTGGAAACATTTTTGTCTCATTTTGCTTTTTTTATTATCGTATTTTCAACTTGTACTAATTTAAAACCTGCCCCCTCTCCCCCTTTTGTGGCTGATTAAAATTTGGGTTTAATGAGCATCTTGCTGTGACCAATGCTGGCCAGGTTTTCCTTTCAGAAAACCATGCCCTGTGGTGTTTTTTTTATTTGCTCTGTGTTTAGTTTAAGAAAAGGAAATTTGACTGAAAGGATCAGACCAATTTTTTAAAATATTTTTGAAGTTGAATTCCAAATTTCTAGGCAAATTGTGCTAAAGAACCAGGATCAACTTGGCCTAACCATCAGGTTGTTTGGAAATCTTTAGAGTGTTAGCAAAATCAAATTCAGAGAAATTAAAAACATTCCTTAAAAAAAAAGAATCTTAGTATTTGAGGAGAAATAGTCTTGTTGCTGGAAAAGCTAGACTGTTCTTCTCCTCTTGGTGATGTATTTCTCACTGGTATGAACAGCAGATGGGCTCCAGTGGAGTGTCCTTGCTGGAAAGGGTTTGGTAAGCACGATGGCACATCCAATGTCATTTTTATAGCTGTCTTGTATAGACTGCCACGAGCAGTACCTTTCTCACTGTTGCTGTAACTGAACAGATCATTGAGATCTTGAAGCAATTTTTTCAGAAAAGAGAATGACCAATACAGAAAAATGAAGTTCCATGGCCAAGAACATAATAGAAATGCTGTCTTCTTGTTCTCTTTTCCCTCCCTTGAGAGAGATGAATGAGAATCAATTTACTCAAATATTATTTTCATGCCTTTTTCCCAAGCGGGATACAGCATGGGAGAATAGGTAAATCAGCAGATTGTGACAAGTTTTGGAAGAAGCATTTATGATGTGCATGGACACATAAAAATCTGAAAAAAGCTAAAGTGGTGAAGAGAAATATGAAAGGAGAGAGATGAAAAGGTGGACTGGAAAAGGGTCTGAAGAGACAGAGGAGAATGAGATTTTGTAGAAAGAAACTAGAAGAACAAATAAGCATGTTGGGGAGAATAAATACATGGTACAGAAGGCTAGAGGTTCGCTGGGGTAAGGAGCCAGAACACAAGATGAGGAGGAGATAAAGGTTGCTGAGGAGACTGAAAAGAAATGGGATCATGTTGAAAGAAAATGTTTTAGTAGGTACACATTAAAGTTGCATACAGTATACAAATTTTTTATTGTCATCATTCTGCATTGATGTCTTTATTAAGTGAAAGTGAAGGGAAATGTGTAGCAGGAAAGGTGGGATACAGCATTACTATCAGAGACTGGAAAGGAACTGGGGAGGAAGAGGGAAAACATGAAGCAGAAACCAAAGGAAAGATGATAGGATGAGAAGAATGAGGATGAAGAGCAGAATTCAAGACTGAGAGGGAGAGGGAGAACTTTTAGGAACAGCAGCAAGATCCACTTTATGTACTCAAACATCGGCTTTAATGACCATCCTGAAGTGCATATGCATACTTTGTATTGCAGTAAAAGCATATGCTCATTGTAATAACTTGAAAGCTTTNATTTATTTATTATTTATTTATTTATTTATTTATTTAAATTATTGGCATTAAGTTCCATACTGGAGAATTTAATTTCACAGGGTCAACGTAAAAGAGAGAAACAGTACATAATAATACAAAAAATGGAGTCATGAATAAATGTAAAAATAATGGAGTTATGTTACCATCAGGGTAGAGGTTTTGGTAGCTGGATTTCTGTTATCATTGTGTGAAGAGGAAGTGATATTTTCTCTCTTATTTTGAATTTGTAAGTGGTGCTGTTTTAACAATTTCTGTATTCTGAGAAACTGCTCTTCCAGGAGGCACACAACAACTGAGCCAGAGCTGGTGGCCTGTATGTACAGGTCCTCACCTTGCTTACACTGAGATGAGGCTGTGTGAATTACAGAGCACTGCAAAGGAGCCAAATATTGCTGCTCTGCATGTCTGGAATGGGGAAAAATAGGAGATGATCTTGTTTTATGTATAATTTTCCATCCATACGAGCTGACAGCTGGAAAGCAAACAGCTCATGGACAGCGTTGTTTTCCCCTTCACAGCTGGCAGTTGCCTTTGCTCAAATAAGCCCAGAAATCTTCACAATAAAGGCAGAAATGCCCTCCAAGAACTTACTGAAGGATACTCAGTAAATCTTTCATTCAGGCCCCAACATCAGCAATCACAAACAAAGGGTACCAGAAGATTCTTATTAAGCAGGAAGAAAGATAAGTTTTGATACGGAGGTTGTTTTCTTAAAAATTCTGAGTGAATAAAGCAGTCTTGACAGAAAGTTCCCAGTTATGGATTACCTATAAAAAGAATAAAAGAGATGAACACTGAAGGATTTTCATGGCTGTAAACAAATAATTTGTGAGCACACTGTGCTCAGACCACAAATAGAAGCAGGAATTAGAAGTGCCCCTAGCTGACCAGCATATACATATATCATTGGTCTGGTGTAATGAAGATTACCTGATAAAGATCACAATATGACAGTTTTCCTTTTGCATTGGCTGCTGAACAGCCAGAAACTGTTTTCTGCGGCCAGCCAACTATTGATCCAACTCCCTCCTGTCAGTGATGCAGTTAATGGGAATTCCACAGGCAAATAAAAGCTACATTTTGTCTTCATTTTCATCTGAAATATGAGCTGGTCCTTTGTACTCTAGACAGTCATTTATTACTCATTTTCCTTTATTGATGTTTATGAGCTGAAGCATAAAATGATTCTCAAATGTAGTTTAATTGAGGCAGCAGTTGACACTGTGACCATGATTACTGCTGCACCATCAGCTGCATTAAATCCATGAATCAAGGTTTGCTTTTCATTGGTCTTTGAGGCAGCATACGGTAGAAAGTATCCTTAAAATGCAACTGTGCTGTAGCTGGAGAAATATGTCGATTTGTCTTCATAGGGACTGAGGGGGAAAAAAGTGCCCAAAGTCCTTAGCAAACAGCAACAGAGCAGTAAAGTGTTTCTTATTACTTTACATTCAAAGACTTCTACCACTCCCCTACCTTGGGTCTTAAAAGTTATTTGTAAAATGGTCTTTTTTATATGCTTTTTTAATATTTTTCTCACTGAATTATGAGCAACAAAATGAATAGAAGGAAGAGCTGCCATACACTGCAAGAGGGGAAGCCAAGACACTCAATTCATTTATAAAATGGTAAGGACAATCAATACTGTGGGGAAGTATTTTTTATATGCAGTTATTAACTCATAAGCTACAGTATATCTCATCTCATTTCAACAACAGCTGAGGTCTCCATTTCCCCCTGGAGACCCCTGCAGGTCCCATTATGAGAATCATAAATAATATGTGCTAATGAGATATGAATTGATTATGTTGGAAAAGCTGACATTTTCATCCATCATTCTAAATGTTGTTTAATGATGGATTACCAGCCCGCAATTCCTCTGATATGAGATTAAATAAAATAGCAGGCTGTTTCAGCAGGCTAGCTCAAGGAGATGGCAATAAATCTGCTCAATTACTGTATTACCAATCCGTTTTTCACTGCTAAGGATATTATTATTTCATTTAGACTAGTTCAGGCATCATAGATTATTTTATTTCAGTCAGTCAATGGGAGAAACTGCAGTATTTTATTCACTGAGCTGCAAAGAACTGGGCTTTGATAGAGTACAGTATGCACAGCTCAGTGGGCCTCCAGCGGATGGAAGAAATGCTACTGAGCTCCTATCAGATCAAAAATACATTGTGAAATCCACATTTCAGGAACCAGCATTTTGTTTTCAACCTAATTTACTTTACTTATCTGAAAAGTCTCAACCAAAGGATACTGCCTAAAAAGCTGATCAATTGAAACAAAATTATTGGCTCCTCTAAGATGATTTGTACTTCACCTCAATCCTGTAGTATATTGAGAATTAGATCATTCAGACTATCCTTTGGCCTGGCAAATTAGATTGCAAATAACTGTAATACAAATAACCCCTTTTTTTTTTCTTTTCCCCTGCTCAGGAAGGAGGAAAAAAAATAAAAAAAGCATGCAGAGTTTATTATTAAACGCTTATCATAGCGTTATTTCCTTTGCCAGCCTGATCTCACAGTCTTGACAAGCTCCCCTTCCTTGCAACAACATCTAATGCTTTGCACTTCCTTTAGCACCCATTGGAGCACCCAACACAGAGTTTTTAGTAACTGCAGCATATACTGAATACCCTGGGGCATGCCCAGTGTCCAACCAAGCCACTTGGATGTGGGAGATCCTGAGTTTTACCCATCTGCCCTGGTCTGCAAATCAGTGCAGCAGGTGGCTTGAGGCCACCACAACACTCGTACATCACCAATGACCCCTGTTATTTTACCAGCTGTTTTTCTGTAAAAGAAGAAAAGTTTGATATGATTATTCCTCCCCTCTCTAAAAACTGGGAAGGCTACAGCCTGGCAATGCAAGCAGTACTCCATTCCTTGCAGAGAGGTACCTACCCAAATCTGCTTCTTAGGTTTGTCTCCACAGACCCTATCCCTTTCCTCTACTGATGAGATCCCTCAGAGGAAAATACTGATAAGGTAGGCTTTTCTTCAAGACCAGGACTTCAAGATCAATTCTGCTTTAATTGAGGAAAGTCTGTATGAAGTGCAGCAGTTGGGTGGGAGAGGAGAAGCAGATGGAACAGAGTTTATTTCTCTTGTAGTTTTATCACTCAAGGGTCAGCTGAGAAGTGAGAGGTGCTCAGGTGCAATGGAAAGTGTGCTCCAGTAGAAGGTTCATCCTTGACTTGTTGTTTCTCAGCCCAGCAGAAAAACTTACCTGATAGACACACTGCAGAATATTGCACCTCTGGAAGCATAACTGTGTATAAATGCAGTGCTGGACTCCAACTGAGCACTAAGGGAGGCAGTAAGGGGGTAAGTGTGGATAGGTCTTTGAAAAAAAAAGTTTGGATCTCAGACAAAAAAGCAATGAGAACTGCAGGAAATTTTTTGGGAAGTAGAGCTAAACCTGAAGTGTCATTGTGCCTCTGTGTTGAGTAACACCACCCGTTAAAAACAGGTACAGTAGAATTAGAGAACAGACCTGGAAAGATGACAGGGATCATATAGATATGGAAATACTTGTGTGCAAAGAGTACCGAATAGAATAAACCTCTTCAATTTGGAAAAGGCTTCTTAATGAGAAAGAAGATATTATAAATCTGGAATAGAGAAAGTTTTTTTAAGTATTGATCAAAAAATAGGTTGATTTTTGATCGAAGAAATGGTTGAGCAATTTTCAAAGAACCCAAACATTTAAAAAAACCTCTCAGATTTAGACTGTAGTTTTCATCTATTGTCTTCTGTATACCAAAATGTAACAGATATTAAATTATTCAATGAAGAATATTTCTATCATGTCTTAAATACAAAAAAATCCAGTAAAATAAAGGTATTTCTATAACAGAATAATATTTGAATCTTTGAAGATAATATTTTAGTTTTCTTATAAGGATCATATGAAATAACATCTGTAGCATACCTATGAGTTCTGTTTCATAGTACTAACACACTAGATAATAAGGAAGTTTTGTCATCAGACTTCCTTGCTGACACCTGCTTCTGTTCTCCCTGCATAAGGAGTACTGCTCCTTTCTTACCTGCTTTACCTGAACTTGAACATAATTTTATCAGCCTTTCCAGATTTTGGCTCTGTGACCAGATGTTTGATGCACTGGTGCGAGGCACAGAGGATATGTGTCTGTTGTTGTTATTCAGGTGTCTGCAAGGCAATTGGCAATTTTGCGATAACTTCTTGGGTTAAGTGCCGGATAGTTGAAAAACTAATTGTGAGGAGTTTGTTTGTTTGGGTTTGTTTTGTTTCTTTTTTTTTTTTTAAATCTAGCTTTGTATTTTAATATCCAGTGCTTCTACAAGAATAGGTTATCCGTAAAAAGTTGTAGGGCTTTGAAAACTGGCAGGTTTTCTATCCAGTAGAAAAGAAATCTATCCCTGTACTCACTTATTATAGTTGATGAACGTTGACATAGTCACTGCTAATGTGATTAACTGTATTAACTATTCTGAAAAGATAGTAATAATTGTGATTTAGGCTGAAAACTTTACTAGAATTGTAAATTCTTAAACTGTCAAGATGTGTACAGTTAAGTCAGTCACATTTCACCAGGCAATGTCAGGCTGGCACCTAAATTTCAGGGATTTTTTTGTAAAAGTGAGTGTATGATTTTAGGGATGACTTCATTGATTTCCATCATTATTTCTATTTTAAGGTTAGATGCTATTTTCAATTTATGCAATTTGAAGCTCAAGAGACAGGAGAAGCAGAAGAGGCTTTTGGCACTCAGTTGCTTCCCCAAGATGGATAGTCAGTGAACCTTAAGTAATTAATTTCGAGCCTTTATGTGTCACAATAGGATACAAAAGAATGACACTCACACCTGAACTGTTAAGGACAGAAAGAGAGAGTGAGTTTGTTTTTACATTACTTATATACTATTTGAGAAATGGCTGTGGATTGGAGGATGAAGGGACCACCTCTCCAATCACATTAGTCAAGACAAAAGTCCATCAATTGTCTCCTCCTCTATAAAGGAATTCAAAACAAAAGGAAGCAGTTACAAAAACAAGGCTGTTTACATGAAAAGACTGTGAGAAAATCTAATTCCAAACTATAAACAACAGAAGACTAACATAAACTTTAAAAAGACAGAGTAACATCTATGAAGTAAAATCTTGTAATTCTCAGAACACAGCCTTGGGGTACTACAGAATATTCTGTCTTTCAGTGAGAGAGAAAGAAATAATTTCTGCCACAAGTAAACTGATTGGGTTCTAAGGTTAATCTCACAGTGGGTTCTATGATGGCACCGGCAGAGTTTAAAAATCTTAATGGCATAACACATCATGGTGAAACTCAAGCCATACTGCAAAGTTCCTGCCTATTTTCACTGAGAACTCTCACGTATAGTGTAAAAGTAGGTGACATGTTGGCATGCATAAATGTGCACAAATGTGATGTGTCATGTCCTGGCAAGATGATTCTCCAAGCTAACTGCACATGAGCTAGTAATTTCATCAGTTTGGAGAGATTTTTTGTGAAGCCTGAACTAACACAGACAGTTAAGTGGTAAACCAGGATATAGAATTATGATGGAGATATGAGCAAACCAAGTTGTGACATTTGAGGTTCAGTCGCTCAGCGCTGAGCCGACCTGTGTGTGCTGTACAACTGAAGGCCTTTACAACAACTCGAGCACTGAATTAGAGGCAGAATTTGCCTCTAATGTGCCTCTAAGACCTTTGATTCCAAAATTGCTTAACCATGCTGTTTAAAGCATGTCCGAAACAGGGCCACAGAATAAAACCCATTAGATAGTTGTTGGCAAAAAGCTAATACGCATACAACGTGAGGATTTAAATAAAAGTCAAATGACAGAGTCTCTGGGTATTAAAAACAAACCCCATAATTTCATAGAATTCATAACTGATGCCAATGGCTATAAATAATACTTTAAATGATGGAACTATTTGAATATTTAAATATTTTCCATCTGCCTTAACAACAACTGCATTTATAAGATGCCAAATACTATTTCTTATTATAGTTTGACCTGTAGATGGAATTGTAAGCACTAAAAGTGTCTCTCAAGACAACTTGCCTCATGGTCTTAATGAGTAACTTATTTTTAAGGAAATTTTAAATTGAGATTGTGTGTTCTTTCTGTAATCTGCTATAAACAAGCACAGGATATTGATGTTAATAGCCAAAAGCCTCAGTTGTGGTGTTTTCTCAGTAAAAATGTGTTTCTATTGGACTCAGAGGTCCTTACTAGTGGTATGGGAACTACAGACACTGCACCAGTGTAAGTGTTCAAAAGCAAGTCTTGGGTCTGTGCAGGTTGTAACAATGATACTGATGCTTTTCCTTGGTGTTTGTTCATAGGTGTGTATCGTTCATCAGTTCATGCCTTTTCACAATCATTTCAAGTACTTTCAGGGCTTTGTAAATCAAGAAACACAAGTCTTGAATACTAGAATTGGATTAATTGGCACATATGTTTAGGGTTCTTTTTCATTTATCAATTTTTCTTCCACATTTTAAGCTTGAGAAGCTCATCCCCACAGAAGCATGGCTGGATATTTAAAATGTTTTTCATTCAGCCCTCACTTTTTTAGTGACAATAATTCATCACCTTCTGGGGTGAGGAAAGAAAATTTTTCCTTTTTTTCAGTCCTCCTTGTCATCCTAAAACTGAGATGTGCCTGCTCAAGTCCCTTGCACTCTCCACCACACTTCTGAGCAACTCCTCAGCTCAACTCCTCGACAAACCTCTGTCTGTCTCCCTTTCTGAACGTTTTCTCCCACAGCAGCAGGAACAGGGGCAGGTTGCTGCATGACAGAGGTTGTTGTGTCACCTCCTTCTCCTGGTGCCAGCCCCTGGGTGCAGAGGGAACTCCAAGGACTCTGCAGTAACTTCTGCAACCCATTCACATCCCAAGCAGCACAGGAGATGCTCAATGGGAAGGGACATTTCTTGCAACAGGTATTTGTCCCTCAACTGCTCTCTGTAAACAGGCACACTCAAAAAGAATGGAACTTTTAAGTAGGGGAAAGTACTAGTATTTTATGACCAACAATATTAAGCTTTTCTCACTTCTCTTTCTTGCTTCCAGAAAACATTGGTCCACTAGAACTGCTGTTACATAAAGGAGTTATGAATTGTGGAGATTTTCTGCAAAAAGATTTGTGGGAATTCATTCCTAATGTAAAAGTTGATCCTAGCTGATCAGAATTTTCAGTGAGCAACGGGATTCTGTGGCCTGAAGGCCAGACTGTCACATCTATTTTCCTCTTTTAAATTAGTATATTATGAGTGTCTTAAAAGACTGTATTAAATAGCTTTAAATTCTGTAGTTCTTCTGATAAAAGACTGTGTTTTAGTAATAGCAGCCATTACAAGTATGCAGGCAATAAAGCACAGTGAAATCACAGATATAAAAGTCATGCCCCCAAATTAAAGACCATCTTAAAAACAGAAAGAAAAACCATAGATTTATTGCACAATCCACAAAAAAAAATTTCTTCACAGTTCAATGATAATTCTTGGCTAGCACAGTCATCAATGTCAGATTTGCAATGAAACATCTGGGGAACACATGCAGAAATAAACTTATTCAAACAGAAAGAGAGTAATTTGTGAACATACTCTATCTTCCAGTCCCAAAACAGTGTTGATTTGTGATATTTTATTCTTGCTTGTTTGCTTTCTTTTGCACAACTGAAAGTTTGTTCCGAAGTGCAGAGATGGGGTAGAGGTCAGAGATCATATTTCCTTTCCCATTCTCATATTTAGTGTCTGGAATTGAGAAAAAAAAAGTGCAAAAAATACAAGGTTAAAATTTTCTCATGTATGTCATGGATATTATTTTCTATTAAGAACTCAATTTTGATTCCCCATCTTCCTCTCCCTTTCCTGGCAGCACGGGGGCGTTCAGGTCTGACAGCCGCCACGTGTATTTGACGCTGCCGTAAACTCGTGCCTTCCCCTCGCAGCTGTTTCTGGAGACACGTGTGAATAGTCGTCCTCCTGTGCCTTGTGCTGAGCAAGCCTTGCTTTTCCTGGAGCCGGGCCAGCAGCTGATGGGAAGGCAGCATGTGTGGATCCATGTGCACTGTGTGCCCCCAGCTCACCCCCAGGCTGCAGCCCTTGGCCACGCGCCTTCCCCTTCGGGCGCCTGGGGCCCTATCCACTTCTGCTGCAAGGCAGGATTTCACTTTCCAGAGGATGGAGTAAGCTGCAGGGGTATCACAGTTACAGGGCATTTGGTAGTGTTATCATAATATTAAAGCCCTGCAGCTTCCTGACTCAAAAAAGTTTCACTTGCTTGGAATTCATAAACAAATCCTAAATGCACACGTGCACGTGTGTGTGTGTGTGTGTGCGTGTGTGTGTGTGTGTAAAATCCATGTTTCATCAAGTTAGCATTGCTGCTTCTGCTTTTTCTCCATTACTGTGATTTTATAGAATGAAATGCTAAAAAAAAAAAAAAAAAAGAAAAAAAGAAAAGGGCTAATTTAAGAGCAAATCCACCCTAAAAAGTAAAAATCAATCTCTCTCTCTTTGCACAGAGAGCCCAAGGGAACAGAGTACAAGGAATCATGGGTATCTTGCTTCTAGTTTTTGATGTATGTTCTGATGCAAAAGATTAATGGTTTTCTCTTGGGGATAAAGGATTGCAAGGTCCAAACAGCCACAAGTTTGTGTGTCTATTTATCTAATGGCAGAGTACAGAAGTCAGCAATGGGCACCTTTTCCTTGACAACAAATGACAAGTAAGCCATTGTACCACAATGGCACCATTGTTTAACTCCTTCTGAAGGTAATTTATAGAAGGCAGAATAAAAAAGGAGAATATACTTTCTGCTGAGTCAACCCAAATTTGACCCAGGAAGCTCTAACTAAATACTTTTTTGAAGTCCTAATGGGTAATCAAATAGTTTTGGTGATTAAAACAGTGTTGCTAAGGCCAGACAGACTGCTGTTTTACTTGTCATTCCTGGCCTTTGTTCCTTTGCCTCTTGTTACACATTGATCCTTCTCAGAAACTACATGAGAATGCCAAAAATCTATCCATTATTTGGTTGCCACACAGAAGCAATGAACAAACCATGTCTTCTTGGAGCAGTGACTGTGGATGATCTGAGGTAATGGGTAATCCTTTCTCTTACACATTACTGGGTGGTTATGGGTGTATTTTCTATACCAACACTTCCATCTGTTACAACAGTTATTCGTGCAGATAGTTCTGCAATTTGCTTTTCAAACATGCTCAAATCAGTGAGTAGCTAAAAATACCTGAATAAGCTATAGCAGATTTGTCTTGAGCAAACTAATCAAATCTATGGTAGAGATTTTAAAAAGAAGAAAGATCTGCAAGACAAATAATTTCTGTAATATTTATTGCATTCAAACTGTGTACTTAGCCCAATACTCTGTTTGTGAGAGCATTAGCAAAACCATAATCTGAAACTGTGTAATGGTGAGATTAAAATTTCAAACATTCTAGTGGCCCACACAAATTAAAAAAAAAAGGAAAAAAGTGAAAAAAAAAAAATCTGCACTATTTGGTTCCTGTTGCTAGAACTGCCTTTGGTGTAAGTTAAACACCAGCACCAATGACCTGAACCCACTATCAAAGAGTACCAAAATGCAGCGATCCCAGTCAGGATATTAAACTCATGAGCTCTCAGTGAATGCCCAAACACAGCCTGGCACCCAAACTTTTCACTTAATGGAGTGTATAGCTCAGAAGAAGTATAGGGCTGTACAACTCTGTCTATAGTGTCTGCACATGGAAAAAATTGCAATTCTAAAAAATTATGCCTTATATAAATGAGAAATTGTCTATTCAAACCCAAGGCTGATATGTTACATTTCCTTTAGAATATTCATTTGAAATTTATGGCATGTTTATTTAATGTCTACTCTGCAAATAAAAGATAAATAAAAATATCCTTTTCTCTTACAGACAAAATACAATTACTCGCAACGTAGGTAGTAGGACCTGTGCGCATTTTATTAAATTACCTTCAAAAGAATCAAAAGGGAACTCATTGATAAATGAAGTTCCTGATGTGATAAATTCTGGAAAACATCTGTAATCAGTGAAATTCTCATTTTTACTTCCAGTGAGATGATATGCTGTATCTAGGCCAGTGAAGTGATTGTTCATTGTACGTGCTACCTTCACAGTGAGAGTGAATGAGGAGGGAAGAACTTCAGTTTGAGATCAGAGCCATCCGAGTACAGAAATTGCTTATCTTGCATATTTTATTTGTTTAATCCCCTTAAGCTGTTTGACCTTTCATCTCATTCTGTGGTGGGAACCTCTTTCCCAATGTTACCCTAGTAATCAGCATTTTCTGATTTGAATAACAATGCCAGTTCAGCATCGTGAGGAACTGCATACAACTATTCACTTGTGCACTGCAAACTCTTTTCTTATGATTCACAACAAAGTGTGATAATTAATCTGGTTTAGGCACCTCTAGGAATATATCAACAAACCCAGGAAAACAGAAAAGAGCAAATAGATGACAATCTAGTCTTTAGCTCATTTTTATGGAGATGGAAGTGGACCATAGCAAAGGTCAAATTCAAGGTCAAGATGGAGACCATTCAAGAAGCTCTGATGGGCCTGGTTCTTCCTGCAGGTCCATTCAATCTAACCAGCCAGGTGTATAAATAGAGCCCTTCAGCTGCTGGCCCAACCAGCCTCTTCACATCACAATCAGCAGACAAGCACAAGCAATTTACTGCTGAGATAATTTCAGAGATACGCTACAAAAGGCACAACATGAGTTTTTAAACTGAAGAGTTAAACTGAAAAAAGCTTCGGCTATAAAAATATTATCTGCTTTTTCTATGCTATCACTAGTGTTAAATTAATGGCACTTATTAAGATTTGTTTATATATCAAATAGTAATTTAATAACTAGTTAGGTCAGACTTTTAATTATTATCTATTTTTACTTTATGTATGTTTCATAACTAGATTTGTAGGTGTTTAATTTTATCCAGTGGCTTGAGATGCTACAAATTAATTGCAGGCTGCTAATTCAGTAATGATTTGAGCTGGGATTTTTTTACACTACCTGTTTTATTACATTAATGGTCCAATCCTGCTGCTACCGAAATTAATAGGAAAATCTCCCACTGATTTCAGTGAATTCAGGTTGTAGCCCAAATTGTAAATAGTAGCTCTTCATTTTTCCTCCAAAGAAGGCAATGCAGTGAATGGTAAATCAACTTATCAACAAAAATCTCTTTCAATAATAATATGATCTGTTGTGTTTATATATTATAAATTCAAATTCTGACTTCTAGCCATGATGCTTTCAAGATGTTTTTCTTAGCTAAAATAGAGGGGAAATGAGTGGTTCAAAATGATACAGTTAAATCTAGTCAAAGTCATATTTTTACTGTGTAATAATAAGTGTTTAAAACAATTTATGTTGTATTAAAACAAGAGAGTAAGTTATAAAAAAGTTATTATTTAAAGTTCAAAGTTAGTAACAGTGCAGTTGTTAGGCAGGTAAGTTCAGTAATTCTGATGGTGCTTAACAGTGCCACTATAATTAACAATCCGCCGTTATTTCCAAACATTTTTACAGATTTTGTACACAACTGTTCAAAATGGAAACAAGATGGTATCTTGCAGGTGTATTTTTAAAACAAATATATTCATTGAATTTTTAAAGTAGTTTAAATCCGTCATTTGTGATTGCATGGAAGACAGGATTCCTGCGATTTTGAGCAAATTCTTCAGTAATTTCAATTTTTTCCTCTTCCTGTTCTTCATGTAACTCTGCGTTTGAGTAATGCCGAGGTTTGAACATCCAATGAAACAAGAAATGGTTTTGTCTCATTTTCCCTGCTACCAATACTAAATGAGTGATCATCAGGCATTCTGTTTCCTACTGTCATGTATAGAACAAGACTTACTTTGCAGATAGCTTTTTTTTTCCTCCACAAACACTTAATTCTATTTCTTCTACATGTACTTATCCACATAGAAAATTTCTTATTTATGGCCTGAGTACAGTAGGTTATTATTCATTTTACTTTAAAGACAATACTATTTTTAATTAGACAATGTCAATGGGTTCAAATGGTGAAGTTTTATAGCTGTTTCCTAAAATTAAGACTGAACATCTACACTGCAGGATGCGAGTATTCTGTTCTGTCTTAGGGAGCTTCAAATACTATCCTCATTTAGGTGTATCTGAGCTCCCTCCAGTAGTGCATTAAGCAATCTGACTTAACATCTATCACATGTAGTTCAGGCGCTCTCTCATCTCCACCCCAGGGAGAGAACTGTGTGCCTAGTGGCATGTTTTGTTTTTATTTTAAATGTCCAAGGAAAGTGGGTAGTGTTAATGGCATCAGACATCCATTTCCTTGCAATTAGCTGTCTGTGTTGTCACAATGCCCTGCTGCCTTTAAATGCTGTGGGTGAGGAATGAGAGAGAAAAAGGATGTGTTCATCAAATTTCATTTCAGTCCCATTTGAAACCCTTCCCCCGCAATTTTTTTTTTAATTTAGCGATATACTCTGGAGCTACATGTAATTGGGTTTTTTTCCTTTAAAATTTTTTTTAATCCACAAAATGCAGATTCACGTTGCCTAGGTTATTTTGGAGGTTCATGTTGAACTATTTTCGATTAGTAAAAACTTGGCAAAGAATAGCCTTTGCATTTTCAATAGAATGTTTGTGTTTAAAATATCAGTTTTGTAAGGCAGGAGAAAACAGTGTGACTCCTGCAATTTCCTCCAGTGTGGAGACTGTGTGTAATCAAACAGATGGTTTTCTAAAAGGATGCAGTAGAAGAGCAGCATCTCCCAGCTGGCTGAGGCATAGCCATTTTGGAGTCATACAGATTCCGTGGGACATGGCTCAGGCATGCAGAGGGTCCCCTTTTTCAACTCAGTTCGATGGTTTTCAGAGTACCTCTTGCTGCTCTCTTCTACCAATAATGCTTTTGCCTGTGGTATAATTAATTACTCTTGTAAATGTTTTGAATGTTAATTCTTTACTACATTAATTTTCTCATTGTTTCACTGTGCATTTTTACCTTTTGCATTTGTGACTTTGGCCTTTGCAAGACCATGCGTCCCAAATAGGAACCTGATTTAACTTACTGTGCTGCCAGGAATGTACCAGCCCGTGGGCTCATAGCTCAGGTGCAGACTGTTTTTTGACATCTGCTGAGGGCTCCTCATTGGCAAAGAGCTCAGAGGAGCAGAGGGCACACCTCAACACCCTTGTGGTTTCTAACAGGACTAAGTCCTTGGCAATGTTTGTGCACAGTTATCTATTTTTTTTCTCCTTTCCTGACTATATGGAAGCTCTTTATAAAAAGCATTTTGATTGCAGCAAAGTGTAGCTATTATAATTGTGCACAAGAACTTGGGGGGCAGCATATAATGATAGATATTTTTCATCATGGATGAGCTGCAATCATCACAGTATGCACTTCCTCTCAGCCATATAGCATGGGGAAGCTCACTGTGTAAATTCTAAGATGGTATATTAAAAGGAAATATTTAGGAATGTAGCAGTCGATGAAAAATAAATTGGAAGTATGCTGAGTTAACGAGGGAATGACTCGCAGCTCTTTTAAGTGTGACATGTTTTCAAAGAAAGCTGCCATGAAACAACCTTTCAGCCAGAAATTTAAATGCAGGTTTATAGTCTGTGGTGTTGTAAACAAAGGCTGTGTTTAAACTGGGACCCTGAGAGCATCTAAGTTTCTGAGTCTCCCATTCCCTCCCATTGCTGCATGCCAAGCTCGTGTTCAGGAGGCTCCAACTATGCATCATCCACTTCCTTGTGATCTCTTTGAAGAAGATATCAGATGCAGAGGGGAAAGAAGAGGTAGAATTTCTTTTCTGGATGATCTCTTGTGCCCAAGTAGTGCAGGGATCTAAATACTTCAGCTTCTCAAAGCTTGTCTTTTAAATGAAGCCAGAAGTGGTTACCAGCTCTTCATGATTTGGGTTACATTGGCCTGTTTAAAGATTCTGTTCTGGCTCCCTGATTCCTGGCACTGTGTCTTTCAGAGGATAGGGAGAGAGTGCTGGTTTTCCATTTTGTAAATGAAATGCAACAGGGAAGGGAAGGGCTTTCACAGCTTGAGCAGGGCATGAAGGCCAGGAAAGGCTTGGTACAGACCCATTTAACTGAGTTATTCTCATGTTCTGGCATGCTTTGGGCCTGATGTCTTTTGGCAGTATCACATGCAGCTCTCAGGAGAGCCAGTGCTGGGGTCCAAGATCTAAAAGATTAATTCTGCCTTTAGGGAAGGTGACTGGTATGCCAGGGCCACAGCACTGCAGTAGTTGTAACTGGCCACTTGAATCCAAAATTACTGAGCACTAAGAAATCTGTGTTATTATGGCAAGGCTCCTGACGTGCTCCAATCTATGATGTTCTATGTCTCTTGGCTGAACTGCTGTGCACCTGCCTCTGTTCATCCATCTTCCTTCTTAAAGGGAGTAGCACGTCTTGAAGAGCTCCTCCCATCCAGCTGCAGGGGGGGGTGGGACTCTTCGTGTTCTAACAGGAGACCTGTCTGCCAGAAGCTGCAGCAGAACAGCTGTGCTCTCAGCCTGGAGCTCCTGACATGCAGTGGTTACTGCACTTTTGCCAAGTGAGTAGAATTCAATCTCACCAGCAGAAAGCGGCTGCTAAGGAAAATATTCCCAAGAGACTCTTACTACACCTGGCTGAGAGAATTCCTGTCTTAGATGAGGCAGGATCCGTCCAAGGAGAGACTTGAGTACAGTGGAGCGAGAAATCGGAGCCAGCTAAGAGNAGGGGGACTAGTGATTAGCAGGGTGCAGCGAAAAGGGGGGAATTAACATAAATCTGGGAGGGGATACCCATAGACACAGGATGCTAGGAGATATGTAGGCGAAATGCACCACAACACTGACACATTAGACTGGAAATTTTGGTGGTGCTAGGGGTAAGAGTAAGGGTTATTAGTCCTCTGATTCCTCCCTGGCACAGAACTCAGCACAGCAGCTGACGTACCACCCGTTGTGAAATTGCAGATTTCAGGCTCAGGTTCCCTCCCAGACAACTTGCTCCAGAGTCTGCTAGCATCACCGTTTTGGGGAAGAGACGGGGAAGAAAGAGCTACTTCAGTATTCTGAAAGCCTCAAATGTTGCTGGTGGCTCTGAGCACACGTTACTGTTTAGACACAAACTAAAACAGATGGTTTAGGAAATGAAACAAGGAAACTCAGTGTACTCTGAGGGACAGCAGATTTTGATTCCTTTACCTGGAATTCAAACAAGTAGCCTTCATCTCCCAGAAAAGTTTCCTGAATCCTACAGGATTGTATTGTACTGGTCTTTGGTTGTCAGCTATTGCAGAAATCTAAATAACCTAATCTAAATAAAGTCACAGGACAGTAAAGGAGAGTGAAAAGTATGTTGATATCATTGTTTCACACAGCCCCTCTTTGTTTAATGAAAGAACTGGTGAGCAATCACTGGCAATTTCTGACATATTACTTATCCAGTGAAAGTCTTATGTAAAATGCAGAAACAGACCAGCAAGTAAATAAGAACATGAGTTCCTTTGTCACTAATCAAATGCTACTCTTTCCACTTAGGTTTTCTTTTTTTTTTCTTTTTTTTCCTTTTTTTTTTTTTTCTCTTTCTTCACAATATTCTTCAGCCATAGTCTGTACAGTAGAATACATTGAACTGAAAAGATGGCTACAGATCAGTGTCTAGAAGACAAAAGATGAATGTGAGTGTTAAGGATCTGGACCAAAACCCACTTTCACCTCCTGCTACTCTTTGGAGTAGAAATAGACATCAATTCTGCTGCTTTCGAAAAAAAGAAACAACTTCTACTGTATTTTGGGTAGTCTGAACTTGATGTATGTTAGTCATACTCTGGGAGTAGCAACTAAGCAAACCTATAAGGAGCGAGGCGCAGGGGAACACCTTTCTCTCAGATCCTCTCTGGCTTTCGACTATGTATGCCATTGCATCCTAAAGTAGAATCCTTTGTTAGGCTTTTAAGTCCTGTTATGGAAATGGACATGAAGTTATGGTAATAAGTGGTGTGGACTAGTACCTGTGGAGTGAAACAATTTGTGCGGAGGATGTCATGGTGTACCATACACATTTGATGGATTTTTGCTTTGGTCACAGTCCCATGGGCTGAAATCCTGTTTGCATTTAGACTGCATGAGGTGCCCTCCTTGAGTGCCTCTTAAAGCTTAGTTTCATCTGAAAGAGGCCATGTTCATGTGTTCAGGGAGTGCTCCAGGATGCAGGCAGATGCCAGGTGATGGTGCAGTCGGGGGGTTCAGTTCAAAAGCACATTCCTTATCCAAGCTCAAACACAGGTACACTTATCATAAAATCATGCACAAAGAAACACTGGCAAAACTTGGAGAAGTACCTAAACAATATATGTGTATAATCTCAAAAATTCCAGTAGCAGTCACACAGCCAACGTGTGCAGGTGCTTCTTTAAGCACAGTGGTATTTTTAGAAAATCAGATTATAATTTCCCACATGTAATCTGTTGCAGAGGAGATTTTGAACTAAAGTCCTAATCCAATATCTGAATTTAGCTACAAGAATATTCTTGCTTATTTGGTTTTCAGTTTTGAACTTTACAATCTGGGTTTCAGCAAATGTTCCAGATCCCTTCCCTTCCCTTCCCTTCCCTTCCCT
>WAAE01005091.1:20000-22039 GCA_013400495.1 Nicator chloris | reverse complement strand
TCCCTTCCCTTCCCTTCCCTTCCCTTCCCTTCCCTTCCCTTCCCTTCCCTTCCCTTCCCTTCCCTTCCCTTCCCTTCCCTTCCCTTCCCTTCCCTTCCCTTCCCTTCCCTTCCCTTCCCTTCCCTTCCCTTCCCTTCCCTTCCCTTCCCTTCCATCAAACTTTTGCACATTGTCTTTATGATGTCATAATAATAATCATCATATGTCTATGATGATTAAATTCCTATAAGAAGGTCAAGCATTACACAGTATAGATCTGATTTTTTTCCTATCTTGTCTTCAAACATTTCTCTGCTGAATTTTCTGATATAGACTCGATCGTTTTTTGACAATGTTACGTCTGGTAGAGTTGTAAGTTTCCTAATAAGCAATGGGAAAACTAGACTGAAGGATAAGAAGAAGCTTGCAGCTGAGGATGCAATTGCTTAATTTTAGCAGCTAGTTGTTTTCTTGAAAGACTGACAAAGTTTGGAATTTGAATTATTTGTGTTTTCAGTACATTTTGGACTGGTTCTTCATGTGTTTTTAATTAAAAATGAAAAAATCATTATATTAGCTAATTCTTGGATGTAATTTACTTAAAATATCTAGGAATAATTTTTGCAGTTGTGACAGGAGGAAAGAAACTAGATTTTTTTTTTACTCCGACAAAATCTACTCTATTTCATTGTTTGAACAGGTTGAGGAAGAAATACAATATGAAAAACTTTTTTAAGTAGAAAAGGCCTGACATCATACTTTGTTCATAGTAAGAATGTTCAGTTGAGAAATCCCACTACACATCCTATTTTCATTACTGTAAGAATAATGAGCTATGGTGATCAGCAACCTTCCATAATCATTAATATTTATTTTGAGACATTCTGAAGTTGGATATGACACACTGCACACTTTTCAGCACACTGGTGCTGAAAATTGTTGCATTTGCTTGAGAGGGAGCTGCATTTTTAAACTGTTTTTTACCTACTGTTGTATTTTTCTGTCACTATTAGAAGACTCGAAGAAGGAAGGTCTGTACCCATTATCCATTGGCATGTGTAAATGACCAAGTGTTGTAGTGTGCCGTGATCATCTGCAAATTACTTCAGTTTAAGACCTTGTAGAAGGAGTTAGATACCCAGCAGTTTCTTCCTGCAGTGAGACAGTGGAAGACAAACCAGGAGAAATTTCTTGAGTAAAAAAAAGAGGTAAGAGAAGATGAGTTGTTTGAACCTTAATGAAGTAAAACCCTGTCCAACATCTGTAAGAGAGTTGGCCTTAAATGGCTCAAAGAGGTGGCTCCTCATGTCAGAAGAATTTGTGCACATGCACATTTTCTGAACAGGCAATATGGATTTGAAATACAAAAAAGATGCCTGACTTTTAACAAAGCTTTCTGGCTACAGATTGAGATTCATTAAAATACTTAAAGGATCTTAGAGAAATCAATCATCAACAGAATCTAATGAAACAACTATTTTGCTAACCATTTTGGCATTGTTTGGAAATAGTCTAATAATCTTACATTTACTGCAATGACTCTTTGCAAGGGTTTTATTAACAGTATAGAAACCATTATTATTATAAAAGACATTTATAATTAACACTTTATGACAGAATGATTTAAGAGAATAATATTCATTGTAGCTAAGCAGCTGTGAAAACAAATAAAGTGGTAATGCTAATTAATTTATTGCATTAATGCAAATAATGTGAATTCAAAGAGCTGACAGAAAATAATATGTTAGTAGCTAATAGTAGATTTTTCAAAGAACTATGACACAGTTTAGGCTTTCAAAACTGTATTTGTCTCAAAAGCACTAAGAAGTGTTAAAAATAGCCACTTTATTGATGTGCATCTTCAGTGTTCATTATAATAAAGAGCAATCTTGCCAAATAATACTCCAGGATAACCTTTTGACCCGTAATCAGCGCACAGAAATCCTTATAGTTGGTAAATACATTAGGGAGACTCAAATAAACAAGGCTATTGTTCTACCCTCAATATAAATATACAGCAATTAGAGCTGTCTCTGAATGAAACCTATTCTTCCTCTCAG